>CAWUFW010016881.1:0-288472 GCA_963921515.1 Calotriton arnoldi
TGTGACATATTTCGTGTACGTGTGGTTTGTTTGTATTGTTGGTGTTTGACTTACCGTCTGCGCCGTACGCGTCCGTGCCGGTCCCGGTAATAGATGTAGAGTATAGGTAGGACCTGCGCAATGGGATTCATGCTTGGATCGTCTCGCTCGGGTTTCTCGTGTCGTACTCGTAGCAGGCTTGTTCGCCTCGTAGCCGTGGATCGTCTTGTGGCGCGAAACGGAGCTTATGTACGGCCTCGCCCGGATGCTCAAACGTGCCGGACGTAGCGACGAGTTCGGTGCGTATGGAAGACGCATCGTACTAGTCCGGCCGGAAGGTGCTGTGTATTTGGTTCCGTGCGACTCGATTCGGCGTTTACGGATCCGGCTCGGGCGGGGTACAGGAGCTGGAATGGGTAAGTACGGCTCGCTCGGAATCTGGGCTGTTATGCGCATCGTACTTGTTTGTTCGGTAGAGTGTTCGAGTCGGTCGGAAAACACGCGTTCGGCTGGTATTTTTTCCGGACGAATACTGTTAGGTGCGCTTCCGGCCGACATCGGAATCGACCCCTGAGTGTTTTAAGGTTTTGCTCAAAAAAGGTGAAAATTTGTCTGGTCAGATCTATGTCAAAGTACTTTTGAGAAAGTTAAAAAAGATATCACTTCTGCACCAGCTTTACAATCCTTTGTAGAGGGAAAAAAAAGACTTTTGTTACGGTGGATGCTTCTGAGTATGGTTTAGGAGCAGTTTTAACTCAACTCAATATTGCACATGAGACAACTGTAGGCTTTGCCTCTAGAACATTACGTTCACCTGAACGCAAATACTCTGTTATAGAAAAAGAACTCTTGGCGTGTGTATGGAGTGTACAGAAGTTTAGAGCCTATTTGTGGGGAAGACCCTTCACTTTGAGGACTGATCACCGTCCTTTAGTGGATATTTTATCAGGGAGGAAATTAAAACACACTACTGCCCGCATAGCTAGACTTTCTGCAAGACTATTAGAATTTTCATTCTCTGTAGAATACATTCCAGGTGGGAAGAACTCCAGGGCAGATTGTCTTTCCAGGCTTCCGATTGAGGATTGTAATGAATATGATTGGGAGTCGGAAGTTGAAGAATGTTTTATTGCCTACATTGGTGATTTCAGCATTTGTAAGGAAGAGAATGAATGGGTACAAGAGTTAAACAATGATGTTGTGTTGAAAGACGTTGTACAAATGGTCACTTCAGGTTGGCCAAAAGAAAGAAGTTTATCTGATACGATACAAGTATTCTGGAAAGTCTCTGATGAATTATCATTAGAGAGAGCTAAACTAATGCGTGGTGATAAATTAATTCCTCCCACTTGCTTTCACAAACGCATAGTTGAGTTAGCACATTCGGGCCATTTAGGTTCCACCTCCACCAAAAGAAATGTAAGAGAACATTTTTGGTGGCCAAAAATGGACCATGAAATAGACACTTATGTACATGACTGTGAAAAGTGCAAAGTTAGTGACAAGGTTTTGAAAACTGAAGGGGTGGTTGAATCTCCCACTACTTGTCCAGGAAGAGCATGGCAGCGTGTAGGAGTGGATTTCTTAGGACCTTATCATGTCCTTCCCAATCACATGAGATATTTCATTGTTATGATTGACCACTTGTCTAGATGGGTGGAGGTTAGAGGTGTAATGGAACCCACCACAAAAAATGTAATTAATTTCTTTCAAGATGTATTTACAAGGGAAGGTATTCCGGGTGAAATCTTAATGGATAACGGTGTTCAATTCACTTCTTTTGAAATGAAGTTTTTTTAGAAAAGTGTAATATCAAACATATTAAAACACTGTTATATAATCCCCAAAGTAATGGAAAAGTAGAACGTTTTAATAGAATTTTAGTTGAGTGTATCCAATCTACGTTGAGATGTAACATGAATGTTGAAAAGGCTTTAAAAGAATTGATTTGGAGTTATAAAACAACCCCTCACAGTGTTACGACTAAAACTCCATTTGAACTTATGCATGGCAGAAAAGCAACCACTGATCTATGCCCTTTTTGGATGACCAAAACTGTTAACAAAGATCTGAATATGAATGAATCATGGAGTATAGCAAAATCTAATTCTGATTACTCTAGTGCGAAAAGAGTAAATATTGACAATAAAAAAATTAACAGATTGAAAATAGGTGACTGGGTTCGAGTCAAAAATCCCTGTCTTGTAGGGAAAGGTTTTTCAAAATTCAAAGATCCATTACAAATTTCTGAACTCAGGAAAAATGCTGCTAGGCTCTCAGATGGCAATTGGTGGAATATCTCTCGCCTAGCACTTGATCCCAGTGCTTTTAAGGATGTCAAGGAACAAAACACTTGTAACCAACCAGTCAAACGAGTTGATGAGGGAGTCTCACGTGGAACTTTGAGGAGGAGTGTCCGCACTAAGTTTACACCGAGCAAGTGGAAAGATTTTATTTGTGATTAGTTTTTCTTTCTCCTTTGAGGGGAAGGAAAGTGTATTGTGCTTCAATTTGTTTATTAATGTAATGTATTCTAGTTATATGTTTCTTATTATTTACTCTTTGAATTTGTTCATTATTTGGAAAAAGGGAGAAGTGTGGTGATGTGAGTCTGGAAGACTGCTATGTCATGGAACCCCAGAACCATTGGGATTCCAGGACGGGCAGTTATCTCTGGGCCCCTGTTAGGATAGACGCACTGTCATGCTGTTGCTGCCAATAAACCCTTCTACCTACTGAAGATGTGTAAGTAATTACTTCAAGAAGCCAGCCTTGTAAATCATCGTGATGCTAAACAGAACAGGACACAAGTGTCCCTAAGCTGCTGTGAGAAAACTCCTACCACATCAGGGCCACTTGTTATGGGAATACCTGACATGTACCACAACCTTACCCGTAGATGGTTGCAAAAATACATCATGTCGCCTGGGCATAAAGTATTACCCCATGAGTGTAAATTTAACCTGTAGGAGAATCCTCTCACAACCGTAGAAGCTCTCTTGGGTGGGGGTGGAATGTTTATGAACAGCCCCCAGCTGTGGAATCCATATTTAAAGGTGGTCGACTGCCGTTCATCAGTGTGGTGAAGGGGGTTCTCCACCAACCCAAACTGTATTAGATAGTTACACTCTTAGGAAGTATTTTTAACTTACAAACCATCAAAATTGTTTCTGAAATATTTTTTAGATATGTTCACTGGGGTCATGCTGAAAAAAGTGGGCTCACATTTTCATTGAGTTCAAAGTAGGGATGCCTATATTTTCAGGATTCCATTTGGACTAATGCTGTGTCCTGGAATTGTGACCAGAATTAAAGATGGTGAAATCCCAGAGGTATATCCTTACATAGTTATAAAATTATTCATCCAATGTTTTGATTAAGTTGTCCACAGGTCTTTATTTGCAGTGAAAGAGACATACATTTTGGTGTTAGGACATCCAACACGCTTCACTCCATCGTACAGGCCTTGGAGTTTATAAAGTCTTTTAAGTCAAAATATCAAATCAGTAGTATATACATAACAGAAAAAAATCTTGTGCATCCAGCGATAAAATCAAGCTAATATGGTCAGTGAAGTTGCCTTTCTTAAAATAAATAAATAAAAGTGATTGGTATTGCAAAATCTGAATGAAGAGTGAGAGACTCACAACTTACAGGAATTATAGTATTATTATGATAAGAAAGTGTACTTAGCATATAAGAAAAGAAAAACTCAAAGTGCTGGCCAAAGTTTAGTGCAAAGTTGTTGGGTGAAAATATTTAGTTAGTATTTTATATCCAAATATTTAGTTAATACATCAAAGCAAAACTAATCATTATGTTTGCTTCATGAGTAAGGTACATAATGTAGAGACAGCCTAGAACAATGGTTCAGTCTAGATGTGAGGACAGACATCAGAAAGTGGGGGGCAGATTTATCATTATGTTATCACTTAGAAAGAGGAAGCAATAAGGAGAAATAAAGATATTTTTCCTTGTACATCTCTTTCAGGGAGGCATACAGTTTTGATGTATTCCCTGGTTTACTAGTCATGGTATATCTGCAGGTCTTTGTGTGTCCCAAGCGCATTTTAGTAGGTAAAACTGTGCATGAGATACAGCCAGAGGTCCCTGATGATGTGGTATTGAGGGTTCAGAGGACGCTGAGATATTTGTGGATGACAGTCTTTACTGCGGTATGCCATTGCTGCCACACCGACCCTGACCTAACACAGCAGCTTCCGGGTTTGAGGCCAATTTTGTGGGTTCACCTTTTGTGCATCTCGAGCAGAAAGCTGCTGCTATTCACTGCAGTCCTCATCTGCACTGTTACATCCTCACAACACCATCACTAGGAATTGTTGAAATTCTCTTTCACATGAGTATTTGTATAAGATGTCAACAGTGTGCCAAAGAATTTTGAGTGACATCAACTGGATCCCGCTAGGTCAATAGGCCATTTTAGTCCCCACAAACGTTTTGCGTTTTTCCTTGAGTTCACAGAGATTTCTAAAAACTGTGTGGGATACTGGGATATTCACTGATTTTTTCTTATCATAAGAAAAAACTGATATCGTCAGAAGAGCACTGCCTTTGCACTTGGTACTGAACCACTTAGCCCCAAAAGTCAGCGTGACCGGAATAGCATGGCAACCGTTTCTGTTTGTAAATGGCTGGTTGGTTTGAGTGACACGCCTTTCAGAAATTGGATTGAATTAAAGTTAAACCCTCTCTGAAATAACAGATCAGCCAGACCTCCTCTCTACATTTCATTATGCAAATTTTGCAGACTGCCAAGCTACAATTTAGCCTGCAATAAACTGCTGTTTGCATGTCGTTGACTGAGAAATAGCTGCTAAGTGTGGAACAATATGGCTGTGGTCTTTTAAGGTTGAAGGACACAATAATCTATCTCTTTCCCTTCGGAAAGGATGTTAAGGTCATCATCACTGTAATACCAGAAGGATCACAAAAGCGTTAAGACCCCTGCCCTTTCAAAGTGGTCTGGAAAAACATTTTTACACAGAGATAGAATAGAATATATTGAAGTTATGCAGCCTCTGAAATGGCAATAGTCCCATGATGAATTCAGACAAGTCACTCGCTGACTGCAACCATGACATGCATGGAGAGGCAAGGGCATGTCAGATAAATCTCTCTATAGTACAACTGAACAAAATAGAGACTTTAATTTCCAGGTTATGTGCACATTTAAGTCATTTTTCTCCTTAAGCTTTAGGGGCATATTTGTTTAAGCGTTTCACCGCCCTCGTGCCACACAACAGGGCGCATGAGCAATGAAAATCTTAAGTTAGATTTATCAAACCACGTAAGGCCACCCTCTAAATCTAGAGTAACGCAACGCAGCGTAAACCGCTGGGTTACTCTGCCCCAGGGAGGTGTTCCATGGGTGGAGGGTGGCTGTTCCCACGCATCTGCAGCATACATAGAAAGAGGAAAATGCTTCAGAAGGTTTGTTTTTGTGCAGGAAGGTGTCCCTTTCTGCACAAAAACAATCCTGTTTATAATGCAGGCACACTTGCACTATAGTGCAAGGGTGCCTGTGTTGGCACTAGGCAGCACATTGTGCGCCTGCGCTGGGAAAAGACAGGAATGCACTGTATTATGTTAAATATGGAGAGCATCCCAGGTTCCATTTCATTATTCTGCATGAATATTATATTAATGTTCATATTCATGCTCATGATTGCCAGAAGTTGGATTATTATTAATTCAGAAGGGAACACACCTACCACAATAATAAACGTAGTCTAAGTAAGTTTTACATTACTGTTGGGACAGAACACTCCTTTACTTGGTAATAGACATGCACCACAACCCTGAGTGCCCAACTGTACTGATGTCAGGATCCCTAATGTTAATTTTTACTGTCACAGACGAACACAGATCATGCATGTGTTATGTTTTGATAATTACACTTAATATAGTGCTCAACTCACCCTAGGGCATCTTAGCGCTGCCTACAAGCAGCAATAAAGCATCCACCAGAGAGAAATCACTAAAATTAGAGGCTTTCAACAGTTTCCTGAATTGACAGTAGTTAGTGCAGACACAAATATGCAGAGGTAGTTTATTCCAATGAAGTGGAGCCAGATAGGAAAAGGCTCTACCACCGCATCTAGACAAGCGGATGCGGGGTACGCTCAACAGGGCTTTGTCCTGTGATCTTAAACGTCTTATGGGTAGGTACCATTTGAGTTTCTGTTGAAGATAACTGGGGCCTTTGCCCCTGAAGGCATTATAGGCGAGGCAGCAAATCTTGAAAATGCTTTTCTTCCTTGCCGGTAGCCAATGAAGATATTTCAACGAAGAGGCCGAAGGAGTTCTGGACGGAAGATTGAGAACAGCCTAGCTACCGTGTTTTGTACCACTTGCAGTTTGGACATAAGTGTCTTGTTTGCTGCGGCCAGTAGAGAGTTCCCGTAGTCCAGTCGGCTAACAACCAGGGTCTGAACTAGCATTCTTCTGACAGTTATCGGAAGATAAGGAAAGATTCTACTTAATAGATGCATGGTGTATTAGCACAAGCCAGTGGTGACCAAAATCTGCTCTCTCATAGTGAGGGCTCGGTCAATTTCTATGCCAAGGTTCTTCACAGACTGTCTGGGAGATGGAACCGTGCCCAATTGAGAGGGCCACCACTTATCGGACCACAGACTGGTAGCCTTGCCAAACAGCATGATCTCAGCCTTATCAGCATTCAGCTGTAAACAGTTCGCTGTCATCCACCTAGAGATAAATCCCTTCGCAAAGCGATCTTTGGTATTGGCAAGATCCTTGTCAAAAGTATAGGTCAGCAGCGTGTTGTCAGCGTAGGATATTATTTCAAAGCCAAAAGACTCCGTAATCTTAGCAAGGGGTGCTATTTAAATGTTAAACAGCGTAGGGCTCAAACATGAACCCTGTGGTACAACCTTGCTCAGCCACATTTAGCGAGAGGTATAGGGACCGAGAGTGATCGTTTGGAATCTATCTTCCAGAAAATTCTAGGTCCATTTAAGAGCTGTCCCCTGGATGCCTATGTCACTCAGTCTCTGCAACAGCCTTGAATGAGAGACCGTATCAAAGGCTGCGGACAGGTCCAGCAGCACCAGCGTGGATGGAGCTCCCGCACCTAGTGAGAGTCTCAGAGAATCGGTGACGCGCAGGAGGGCCATTTCCGTGCAATGGCGAGGTCTGAATCCAGATTGTGATGGATCCAGAATCTGATTCTCTTCGAGATAGGCTGTTAATTGTTTGGTAATTAAGCCTTCTAACAATTTTCCAAAAAGGGTAACAGAGATATGGGGCGGTAGTTTGATAAGGTACTAGGATCCAAATTTGCTTTTTTTGGATAGGTAGGACTTGCGCAAATTTCCATTCGAAGGGGATAATGCCTGTTTCAACAGTTAACTTAAAAAATGTTCGAATAGCCGGAGGAACATGGCTCGAAAGTGAAGCCAAGACTCTAGGGGGGGCAGCTGTCCAGCGGACAGCCTGATTTCGCCGTACCTAAAGATCTCTTAACATCCTCCAGAGAGAAATATTTAAACCTGTCTAGTATGGGTGTCCCCTCTGCTCACATGACATAGGCCTGTCTCACATATTGCGGTATGGAAGGACCGGGAGGAGCACCCAAAGTGCTACTCTCATAGTGGTGGAAGGCTACCACTTTCTCCAGGAGTCAAGCAGCACGAGCGTGGTGATGGCAGCATAGCATGTAGGGATCAGTAGGAGTGAACAGGTCCATTTTAACCTGTGTCATTAGAGTGAGGCTTACAGGTGCACTCACTTTTTTAAGGACAGCTACTGTGTGCTTATCTCACCCTTGGCCTAAATCAGGCTGGTGTGAAGTGCTGGCAGAAGTGGTGTATCTGCACTGGGTGTCTGAGTTCATGTGAAGGGTGCAATACAGGAATGAAGTAGTACTGAGTAGTGCGTGGATTGTGTATGCATATGCTTGATGTACATGTGCCTATGAGTGGTACAGCACCCAAAGAATGTAGTGCTGTACGGTGTGTTCAGGATAAATGCATGTTCTTGGTGTATGTGTGCCTGTGAATGGTACAATACATGAAGAGAACAGTGCTTGCATATTAAATGCATATGCTGGATGTATGTGTGCCTATTAGTGGTACAGTACATGAAGGATACAGTACTAAGCAGTGTGTGTATGCTGTAAACATGCCCTGAGTGTTTATGTGTCTCTGAATGGTATAATGCATAGAGGGCCCTGTGTTTTTTGGGAGACCCAGGGCTGCATGGTAAAACATGGAGAGGAGGTAGAGAGATCACACCGACAGATTTGTGCATTGCTGCATTTCTGTAAGCTGCGTGGGACACACACTAGGGAGGTCCTCCCCTGTGCACTTCAAAGGGAGCGCTTTGATTCAGTGAGAGGTCACAAGGAAGGGGCCTGGGCACATCTCAGGAAGGAGATGAACACTGTAAGAGATTCATAAAGAGTAGGGCTTGTCACTCCCATGGCCTGTGTTGTTGGACTGTCAGCTTTGTAGATGCTTCTGCTGTGACAGACTGCTTCTTAAGAGGAAGAGGAAGTAGAGGAGTATGTACTTCAAAAGAATCAGAACCCAACATAAAACTTCAAAGAGTCAGACCCTAAATCATATTTAAGGGCTCACGGTTTTATGGTATTTCTTTTTAAAATATTTCTGGCTGTATTTATTCATATTTATTTTTTGGCCATGTTTATGTGTATTTATCCCAATTTGTTTTGTCTTTTGAGCCTAAATTGAGTCATTATATCGTATATTTCCACATTTATTTAACTGATAAAGGTGCACTCATACTTTGATGCCTGTCGTGTTTTTGCAAATTAAGCAGCCAAATATAACAAAACACTACACCAACAGGTAAATATTAACATTATATATACCATATGATAGCATAAACCTGTATTTAAAGGACTCTGATCCTGTTTTTAAATCCCCATGATGTCTATCAGTTGGTCTGGAATTCATGAAGGACAACAAGAAGAGTCACTTACAAGAAGTACAATTTTCGATTGTATGAGAGTGCACAGTTCGCCCCCCAAGAGCCTGGGGAGAAATGCAATGTTTTTATTGATGTTTTGCTTTATTATACTGAATCACCTGAGATAACATTTGATTTATTAACTTTTTCTTCCTCTCTTAATGTGCTGTATTATTAAATGTTTTGAAAATATAAATAAAATTATAAACAGAAAAAAAGAAGTGTAATTTTCGGTATTTTTTCCCGTTTTTAAAAACAAATACAGATAGGAAATAGACTGCTTTCAGTATGTATTTATCTGCAAAAATTAGTAAAAACTGAAAACTGGAAGCCTTAATCATATTTCGTGTCTATAAATGTACTATAAGAAGGGGAGGTTGGGACCCAAAAAATTGTCATCTGTCAAGCAGCCAGACAGGTTGCATGAGTAGGGGAAGCTC
Source organism: Calotriton arnoldi (assembly GCA_963921515.1). Taxonomy (NCBI): domain Eukaryota; kingdom Metazoa; phylum Chordata; class Amphibia; order Caudata; family Salamandridae; genus Calotriton; species Calotriton arnoldi. The sequence continues at coordinate 9,393 of CAWUFW010016881.1, forward strand.
TGTAAAACTTCTGCCAGTGACCAGGACTTTGGGCCATGACCTGCTGCTCTCCCTGCTGGGTGAGGGGATATCACCCAGGGAATCCAAGACCACCTGCCCTGGAGCCTGGAGCACCAGCACCTGCATGCTGGCCAAGACCAGTGTGCCCTGCGAGGAAGAAGAGACCATTGGAGGGAGTGAGGCCCATTCGGGAGCCCTGCCGAGTGGATTCCAGGTGCGAGGAAATGGCTTCTGCACTGATCAGGTTGTTGCCCATGTGCAGGTTTGAGTCAGCAACCCCCATATGCCGGGGGGAGGCCACCATGAAGATATTGATACAAAAGACTGCCATGTGTTGGTTTGAGTGACACGCCTTGTGCTCTAGCAGTGCCGTGACCATGTATGCCAAGAGGTGCTGCTGAGAAAAAGACTGCCATGTGGTTAGGGTGAAAGTCTTGCACGGTAGATGTGCAGCGACCTCGTATGCAAGGAGGGGCCACCGAGGAAAAGACTGCTGTGCGTAAGGGCCAAGCCATGTGCAGTAGTGAGGCGGAAACCCCAGATGCCCGGAGGGGCCGCCGTGGACAATTTTACAGTGCTGATCGGGCCAGAGCCCGTGGACAGTGAGTTACAATGAACCCCATATGTCAAAGGGGATCATCAGGAGCACCAAGGACTGTGACTTGTTCTTCCTCCTCCCGGAGAAGTGAAGATGCCACGGGAGCACCCGTGCACCTTCACCTGGGTGAGGGACCCACAACAGGATCATCATAGCCACCCCTCATCGGGAGCTGAAGGAATACTCACCCTGCAGGAGGAGCTGCAGAATGCCTCTGGTCACTTCAGGAGTGTGACCGTGAGTGAAAGAATCTGCATACGCTGAGTGCAGCTGCCTAGGCCGCATTCAGCTAACTTACCCAAACTTGGCTGCTGCTGCTGTGAGCGCCCGCGGATGGGGCACCCTCCAGAACTCTAGACACTGCACACCTGCTGGTGCGGGTAAGACTTGTTTCGGGCATGATGGCCTCGGGGAACTCACAGCTAATTTCCATCGAGTTTGCGCTGGAACACTATTGACTTTAAATCATAGTCGAAGTGGGCTCTTGAGACCTAGACTACTAGTGGGGCATACCTTGGATGTTACCAATATTGAATGGGGAATAGCCATGATTATTGACGCCAGGAATGAGTGGGACAGGGAACTGCGATAGAAACACTAGAGCCCCGACCTCAAGGGAGGGCTGTGTAACTGTGAATATTGTATTTTTTCTTTGTGTGGACAGCAGTAGAATAAAATACTTCTCGTTTTTCACTAAAGTGAGTATGTGGCTGGACAATGATTTATTGCTGCTGCTGTGTGCCTGTTGTGATGTGAGCCAGTGTTCACTAAACTGTATCCACCTCCCCCCGAATGATTCTTGCTGCTGGGACTGCTAGGACTGCTGGGACCACGTTTTCCTGAGTCAAGTGCAGAAATGGCGCTTGGCCCACATGCTCAGAATCCACAGTAAGTTGGATATCAGGAGTAAAAGGCCTCAATTGGGCCTAATAATCCCTGCTTGGGCTTCTGAAAGGTGCTGTGACAATCACTGTGCTAACAGAATCTCTACTTTACCACAACCGGTGAAGGGCATACTGAAGATATGGTTTTTAAAACTTTTGAGGTAAATTGTGAAAAAATATGAGCAATAGAGTTTTAAGGGTCACTTTGATTCTGGGTGCAGCCATCAGCAGCTAATCTTGGTACAGAAATGAAAGCAAGGAAAAGTTGCAATTGACCTATCCTGCCTCACAAAGGCTATAATGTCAGAGGCAGAGTCCATAATATTCCATTTTGGTAAACTTCAATGTTTTCCATCAGGCTGGTGCTCTTTTAGAGGACTCCATTCACAGCTCCAAGAGGGAGACATGCCACTCCAAGCTCATTCCTGCTGCAGTTACTAGATCCTACGAAAGTCACTCCTTGTCTCTCCTACGGCCTTCAGTTTCTCAGGGCAGATTTCCAGGGTACTCTGACTCTCTCTAACCATGGCTCTACCCACGACCCTTGATGTGTGGTTAACTAGGCCTTCTTCAAAGAAGGCATTCTTTTTGCCATTTGTTTTCTTTTAATAGAAGTCATAGGCCATCCACTTCACCATTGCAGAACATCTCTAAGTCTTGGGTGTCAGCAGGAGTCAGGCGTCCATCAGTCTTCTTTTCCCAGCAGTCAGGCAGACACTTCTTTTCTTCCGGATGTTTCTTCTTAGGTCCAGAAATGTTCTGAAAAGTTGGCAGTGAGGTACCAATAATATCATATGAACTTGCCAGTGATTGGTGAGTTCCCTGCGCCCATTCTTTGCTTCTTTTTCACAGCAATTTTTTGTTTCCGTTCACTGCAAACCTTCCAGACTTCTTCAACCAAGGTAGCCATCACCTCCTTCTAGCTGCAGAAGCTTTCGTCTCTGTCTAGTCACTCCCATATAGAGACTTGGTTTTATCCCCTCTGTGAGTGCTAGAACTGGTTTCACGTCCTGCTATGGATACAGAATGAAAGTCTGCGGTGGCCCTGGGAATCAATGATGGAGATCCTAACAACCACATTTGGCATTTTCACATCACAGAAAAAAAATGTGAACTCTGCACTTTGTATTGCAGCTGTTCTGTTGTAAGGTTCAACAGGACTAGTGCACAAGAATCCATTTTCAACTACATGTTTAACCTTGACAAATTTTTCTAACAGCGACTTTTTACATAGCTTACTTAGAAATTGTTCTTCATGCAGTACATTTCTTATTAAGCATATTATCATGTTGTCTGTAAGCTTTGTCTAAGGTTAAGTACATTGAATACGATGTCTCTGCAAAGCCCTGCACAACGAAGGACCAGCATACATCAACAAACGATTGACCTTCCACCAACCAACCAGTCACCTACAATCCGCCTCCCTCTTCTTCGCAGACACACCCTTGATCCTCCAAAGAAACAGCGGAGGATGCTCCTTCTGCAACCTGGCGGCCAAAGCTTGGAATGACCTTCCCCTGCATCTCAGGACCACCCATCATTCCAGCAATTCAGGAAAGGACTCAAGACCTGGCTGTTCGAATGAACAGATCACTGCGAAGCAAGCAGGAATTCCAGTGCCTTGAGATCCTCATGGGTGATTTGCTGCGCGTTGCAAATCCTTGATTGATTGATTGCATTTGGTTGCCCAGTTGGAGACCACTCTGAGTCTTAAGACAAACAATCACATTTGACGTTGTGTGATTGTAACAATGCTTTTATTATGTAAACCACCTCTGAGCCAAATGCTACAGAGGCGCTGGGATAGTACTGGAACGCTGTGCACTGCCCTTGAGATGCATCCCTGCTGACTCCAACCTTCATCCTGCAAATGACGATAGCCTGCTCTACACCAGATCGGCTTCCAGATACATCATACACAGGTATGGGGAGGGTGGGCTGTCCCAAGAGATCTGGCAGAGGGTACTCCCACTATGCTCTTGCTATTGTAGGTAGTATGAGTTAGGAGTATAAGTATGAATCTAATTATATAATCATATAATCATACAATAACATTATAATGGTTGAACTGTTTATCTTTTTCACCATTCTTGTAATGCTTGTTTTAATGCTTTGTTTCATCTTACTAATCATTCCAGTTCATGCTTTTTACACAAGAATACAATTGCTTTAAAAAATATTTGAAAGCCAATTTGTCTCTTTTTTTTGTCTCCCTTCGGCATACCTGAGTAACAATGAAGGGGGAGGTATATTTCCATGATTTCCTTAGAGAATTAGAGTGGTCATGTTTTGAGGTTGCAGATACCATCTGGTATCCTGGTATAGTTAGGGGTTCAGATGGGTACTGTGAGCAAGCTAGAAATTTGGCTAGCAATGATGATATGTGTGGACTCAGTCCCCATATTCTGACGGTTATGTTGTCCAGACATACAGTCCTACTTAGTTCGTAGGAACCAAATGACATGGTGCCACCAAAGTTCAAGGTCAGGTACTTATTTGATGGGTCTACTGAGTAGTTCTTGCGTGTGTCCAAGGTCCCTATTATTCACCTTATACAGAGACATCTATGGTGTTAGGGATTAATCCTCCTCAGCTAAATAGGAAACCCCTATTTCTGTCTGAAGGTTGTTCAAGATTGAACCTTTAGAAAGGATCACCCCGCTATAGTATTTTCTCTTCTTTGAACAGTAAATATGGCGCAAGAAGCAATTATCCCTATTAATTGCAGGCAAGCTGTAATAACAATGTAATAACAACATGGGCTCCCTGTTACAGGGGGAGATGTTACCTTTGTGGTTGAGGCCCATGAAGCATACAAAACAAAGGGATTCTATTCATGGGTCACTTTTCCTGCAGCAGATGCCAATGCAGAAACATTTCATACATACACTCCAGCAGCAGTACCAGCCCAATATAGAGCCTGTGATGATTTAAAAATTCCATTAGCATTTCAGGAATATCAAAATTGGTTCTAAAGAGCCCTACCACATCCATTAAACATTGTAAGACTGGGTCCCCTCAACAATGAGGGAGCAACCTGGCCAGTCCTAGCCAACTATACTCCATACCCAACATTAGCACCATTAAATGTTGCAGATCTTCGTACTCTTTACACAGGTCTAGTAAGACTGTACAGACATTTTACACAGTTCATTATGAGAGCAATAACAGCAACCCCAGTGAGGTCTGTTCAAGCTGTGCAGACACATTTAGCCATGTCTTCATTTAGTCCAGTAACTATAAATGCACTAATGGTTAAAGTTCCCGCCAGATGGGAGGAAATTCCATTCTGGATTGCACAAAAAGCAAACCACCCTAAAGCAGTGCTTCCCTATACAGGACCCCAAGACAAACAGAATCCTCACATTGTGCTTACCACTAGGGATGGTTCCCCCAGTGGTTGAATGTGCCACCTGGTGCACAATCTGTGTTGCACAGTTTCTGCTGCACAGTTTGTTCTGCAATATATACACCATCAATCGCTGTTTTGCCTGAAGTGCTAAAAAGAAATCAAAATGAAAATGGGGCTGCCCTTGCCCTCAATTTGGGCATGGAATTAATTGGTAATATGCCACAGTTTACTCAATCATTTTAAGTAACATAATAGGGGAAGCAGGAGCACTGGCAGTACGCCAGTATCCAGCGCAGGCTCCCGTAGTGGACCAAGAGCACTAATTACCAAAATTTATTGCTGAAACATTTACATCTACAGGTCGAGATAATTTGGGAGACAAACCAGATAAGCCACAGCTAAAGGGTTATTCTGAAAAGGATAATACCAAATAGGCACCTGAGTCTTCTAGAAAACGCTGGTATAAACAAAAAAACAAAGATAAAATGAAAACGTGGGGTGGATCTCCACAACCGAGGTCCCTGAAAAGCGTTATAACCTGTGTAACTGTGAATCACTTAAACAGACTTTTAGGTATCAGTATACTGATACACGTCCTTCTCATTCCTTTTAGGACTCACCTAGCAAATGCTCTGAGAGAAGAGGATGATCAGAGCGCGAGTAAGAAGAGTATGCGAAACTGAGAAAGGACTCACAACGCTCAACTGACATCATCATAAAAAAGGAAGAGTAACTTCCACAACAAAAACCCCAATTCAAAAAGAATAAAGTGCAGATATTTCCACCACATATGCCACATATATTGAGGACACTACTTCAGAAAACGTTATGTGCACTGACACTGCTAGACAGTGTGGCAGAGGTCACAATAGTTTGCCAGAATCTTCAAGAGTTGCGAGAGCAGCTGATGAATTTATTCAAGTTGAAACACCAGATCAGCGGGTTAGCCCTTCTGACAGACTGTTTGATTTGGATATCCAAATAGAAGGTGACATACCACATACTATTAAACTAATTTTATGGGAACATTTAAACAACACTTATGACATTCTCTTGGCTGAAGTAGATTGGTCACCTGAGTTTGTTAGAAAAGTCCCACAAGAGGAAGATATAATAATACCATCCTAATCCGTCCTTGTTCCTGAAGTTGTCAAACAAATGTATGCCAAGGAGTGGGCACTTGCACAAGCCCTGGCATTATATCACAATCATGTAGGCTGGGTACAGACTCACCTTTTCACATTACACCCATAAGGTCCAGCCCGCAAGTGCAACCACAATACTCAATTAAGCATAAAACTCAATGCCCAGTTAGAGAAATTCTATACAACTAGAATATCAAGGCACCATTGAGCCTTGTATCTCACCATTGAACAATGCTTTGTTTCCAGTAGCGAAACCAGAACATTCATAGCACCTAGTCTTAGACTACAGACATTTAAATAGTCATAACACACTTTTGCAGTACAAAATTCACACAGTGCCTCACTAATGAACAACATAGTTTTGCAAAAACACAAAACAACTTTGGAAATTTCAAATGGCTTTTTCTGCCAAAACATAGCACCTGAAAGCAGGGATTTAGCTGCATTCATTGCGTTAGCAGTCCAGAAACGATATTGCTGACTTCCTTAGGGGCATAAGAACAGCCCTTACATAAATTGTTCATGAAATTTACTCAGGAGCATTGTCCTATGTCGATGACATGTATCTCACAGATTATGCCTTAAATATTTATCTAGCCAGAGTAGACCTAATAGTTTTGGGATTTGCCGAGCATGGCTATAAATTAAACTTCCAGATATTGCCTATCTAAGAGCCCTATTTTTGGGATATGAGTTGTCAAATGAAGTTAAAAGCCTTGCATCACATTTCCTAGAGAAATGTGCCCTCCTACAACAGCCAAACATATTTAAAAAAGCTACAATCCCTTTTAGGCTTTCTTAACTTTGGTAGAACATATATACCAAACTATGCACAACGGGTAAAACAGTTTTATGATGAATTTATGATGAATGAATTCATCCAGCCTTTTCGAGCACACATTGGACACAAAAACATACACAGATTCTAAGAACACTGCAAACAGAGATGCTTGCATCCAGACACCTAAATCACATGTCAACACAACAAACTTGGTGATCGGCATAATTGCGGGAGCCACTGAATATACATATGTAAATTTCAATGGCGGTACCAATTGCATTTGAATTGCATTTATATTCAAATGCTGAAATAAGTTTGTCACCCACAGAAACAATACTGACTGCATTTCAGACAGCTGTTATAAAGGAAAGAATGTTGGCTATGGGGAAATGCACAATTGTGGGAACTCCTGTTCCAGCCTCGGAGGCTGTCACAAAGGCCAACATTCCTAACACAAAAGCTTTACATCCATGATGGATAAATTGGGCCACCTCTTTAACAGTTACTGATGTTGACTATGTCTTTGACCCCATTTTACAAACACCAAAATTCCTCCAATATGAACAAGAACACCCTGTTCCCACCAACATTCCTCCAATATGAACAAGAATACCCTGTTCCCAGTGACATTTTGCCTGTTGATCAGTATGATTATATCATATATACTGATGGTTCAGCCCAGCTCGTTGTTGGAACTAAAAAGCAAATAGGTACATGTATCAAGGTAGGATTTTGCGAGTCCTTAATTGCGATTATTAAGGAATCGCAATTAAGGACTCGCAAAAGCCTATGCATGTAGGAATCGCTATGAAAATAGCTATTCCTAAACATTCCTTAATTGCGATTCACAAATTGTGAGTCGCAATTAAGGAATGGCTCCCCATTCATTCCTATGGGCCTACAGGCCTACAGGCCCATAGGAATGAATGGGAAATTGCATGCGCAATTTGCGAGTACCAATAGGTACTCGCAAATTGCGCATGCAATTTTAAGGGTGCAAGGGTGTCAAAAGGACACACTGTTGCACCCCTGAAATTGTGATGTACACCCATGTTGCTCACATGTGTGCAACATGAAACTTTGAAAAATGCACTTTAGTGCATTTTTCAAAGTTTTTGCAAATTACCCACCAGTTTAATTGCTCAGTATTTTGCGGCCCCAAATAGAGAAATCGCTATTTAAAAGTGGTTCTTGCATTGCATTTAAGGAATCGCAAATTGCGATTCCTTAAATGCAATCGCAATTTAGGAAATCGCAAAAAATTGCAATTACCTAAATTGCGCATCCCCAACACTTTGATGCATCGCAAAAGGCCATTTTGCGATCACAAACGGATGATATTTGCTAATCGCACTGTTTGCGCTCGCAAAAACCTTTGATGCATGTGCCCCAATATTTCCTCTTTCAGATGGCTAACCCCTTCTACCTGGCCTCTGTTAGCATCACTCCTGCCTTCCTGCCAGGCAGGGATGCGTATTTAGTCTCTGCACATAGCTCTCCATACTTCCTCTAGTTCACCTCATTGAAGTACCCCGGCTCAAGCCAGTGATTATAGAAATTAAGTTGCAGAAAGTTTGCTATTTGCACAAAGTAGAACTAGGAAGAATACGGGAGCATGCATACCTGTTCTTAGGAAGAATTGCAGCATTACCTAGGACAATCTCTTTCAGTCTAATCGATTTACCTATGCTGTGCACATGGCACTTTAATGTAAATTTCTTTGTCTTTTAATGTTGTTAATTATGAGAAAAATAGCTCATATGTAGATGTTTAGATTAACATAATCCTTGGCAGATTTAAATAAGTAATTTCCATTCCATTTATATTATTTACAATATTAACTGGAGGATAAACTATGCTAAATACATTTTAGGGTTCCCATTTATGTTTAGGTGTTTAACATTTTATATCTATGCTTACACAAAACTGCAGCTAATAGGGAAAATGGCTTTGCCCATGGTGTCATAGTATAGGAATCTTACATGGAATGAAATGTAGAAAGTAGTTGTAATAAGTGTAATATATAAGTCTGGGTCACAAGAAGTACAAGTAGGACAAGCAAGGTTGGCACAACTAGACAGCAGTAGCAAAGGTGAATACAGTGGGATGAAATTTGTGAGAGTATGTTGTATTGTAATAAGATTTTGACTAATTTGATCATTTTAACATTTCATGGATGCAATTTCTTTGTATCATTGTAATGGTTTTAGTTAACCAAACAATAGAATTTGTTACACAAAAAGAGTCTCTGGAGTGAGGCCTGTGAGGCAAACCAGTTCTAAACAAGTCTAACCTCAGGCAGCACACACTGCACTTTTCTAATTTTACTTTTCCACGACAGTAATGAAAATTCTATACTATTAAAATCCATTCAATTTGATTTCTAAAGTTAAGTGTAAAATAATTTTGGTTCATCTTGAACGTTGATATAAAAAAGTGATTTTATTCATAACTAGGTCTGTTCATGGAAAATATAACTTGAAATGATAATTGAGATAATGGGTTTCAGTAAGTAATAAATAGATGAAAAGCGAAAGCAATAAACAGATTCTTTAACATGGCTAGCAAGACACAGGACTATCATAATGAACTATGACACTCAGTATGGCAAAATTTAAATATAAGATAAATATGTTCTGCAATTTACACAGAAAATCACCTTAGGTTTCTTGAATAGGTGCTCGAATAATGAACGCAGAATGTTCTCAATATCCTCTTTGTAACACCAGCAAAAGCTGTCCGCCTCCAATCCTGCCATGTAATGGCTTACTGGTGTATTGAAATGTTTTCTGCCAAACAAAGTACATCATGTGAATTATGTGCTCCAGTCTCCAAGAGGAAAGCCCCTTTAAGCAGATCTTAGATGACAGATAATCAGATAGCAAAATCCTCAAGAATGTCTCTCTTACTTCACTGCATCCTTTAAATGTATTGCCTCCTCTCAGATGTTGGCATAACTATGGATCCCAGGATTTTATTCCCAAATTCCAAATCTTGATAGAGTCTTCAGGAGAAATAGAAAAATGTTTAAACATAACACATTCTTAAACATCTTTTACAGAAAACCAAAAAGTGAAGGGATTTTCCAATTGAAGTCACACAGGGAGATCTTTAATCATAGGGTGTCCTAAACATGAGATATCTGGTTTAGAAAGAAATACTGTTTGTTAAAGCATTGAACTTATGAAAACAGCATTTTGTTTCTCTTAACATTGTTTGAATCTGGATCGTTCACTCTGCCATGGATTCTTCAGCAAAGGGTGTCCACTTTTAAAAAGGATTCAAATGCATTGATATTCTTATACTGAAAAAGCTTTATTTTAAAGAAATCCAGTCACCCTTTACCAATACATACAAAGGGGTAATGATCTTTGGGTGCATTTGTAACATTAGAGATGCTAGCATCTACAAGTCACAGTTAGACATAAATTCAGTCTTATCTTTATTTATTTTGCATCCAGAAATTTGCAGGTATGTCTTGATGTTTTAAAATAGATTGTGATTAAACAATTTAGAAGCCCGAACGTACAACAAAATATTATTAAGATATGATAATTTTATAATGTCCTGGTTTTTACTGCAAACCCCAGTATTGTCTTTATCTCTTCGCTCATCTCCGAGCCAAACCACTGGTGTATTTAATATAATATAAATTAAAAATATATATAATATGGTATTTTTTGCCCGAACAGTATCCCTCCCTCATTTAGAGAGTAAATTAATTGGCACTTGAAATAAAACCTCAGACCTTCATTGTTCAATAAAATAATGCTATACTTGTTGAAATTAGTAGTAAGTTATTTCTCTGGAAAATTCGGTCTAAACTCAAGAACTGCAGAGTGCAGGGTATTGTTAGCAATATGAGTGGGAAGAGTAATCTGCATGAATCTGAAACATTTCACAATGTAAGAAATTAAATTGAACGTTTCTGATATTTAGAAAATGAGCAGCGTGAGGCAGCATCGATGTTAAACCATACTACACATTTCAATTAAAAGTGAAATAATTGTCATACTCCACAGAAACAACATGGAAAAGATATCCAAATGTTGAATAACCTGACTTTGAATTGTCAGTTTCAAGTCTTTTACATTGCAGATGGAGGGTATGTGCATGCCTTCACCTGAAAGCTAACAAATAAGGAGAACAGGGCAATGAACACCACAAATCCACATTTGTCCTTTTTAATAAAATGCAGAAACAACTATTTGTCATCTAGAGAGAAGAACAGTCAAACGATTGTAGAGAGAACTATTCAGGGTGAAGTAGAGCATAAGGGAACAGAAAAGTAAGTGAAAATACCATACAACGATGACCTGAGAATATAAAACCTGGAGTGAGAAACGTACCAATGTAATGAAGGCTGTGCAACTGGACTGATCAATTTACAACCAGGAATATAGAACATAGTTGTAACCAGCTTTATGCAATCAACATAAAGGAACTATAAAAACTGCTTTCTGTAGCTCTACAGTCTTAGGCCTGTGTCATTCTGAATATGCCAAATTAAAAAACAAAACTACATTGGAATCTATTCTGAGAATCAGTAGGGAGTTTCATAATGCTGTTATGCAAAAAGCTGTGGATTATGCAACCAGTTCCAGATGAATCTGGTGTTAGTATTCAGTAGGACAGCCCATGAGAATATTATCACAGGAAAGAGCTAACAAGAATGAAGCTTGTCCTTTAGAGAGAAGGGCTGTGAAAAGACACCTGACTAGGATCACTGACATTGCAAGGAATATCGTTGTCCAAAATATCGAAAACAAATATTGTTTACCTTAATATCGTGATCCTATGCTATGATGGTGAGTACAAAAATATTGGTAAAAAAATAGACAAAAATATATATATTTTTTAATATAAATTGAGTTTAAAGTAGTAATAGTTAAATATTTTATTTCATAATTTTAATATAAAGTAAATTAAATACATTCCATTAATATTGAATACTATATGTGTATAGTTAGGGTCAGATTTCACTCATACAAAACCAGTGGAAGTCAGCAGTTATAGTTTTCTGAGCTAAATATAACTTATGCACTAATTACGACCTCACATAGTACAGCACTCATGACATGGTCAGTAACATCACTGATGACATCTCAAGTGGCATTACTGATGACATCACTGATGACATCATCAAGTGAGTGATAGTGTTTTCTAAAAGTTTATGAGTGTTAAACATATACACTAACCTACAAAAGTTAGATTAGTATACTAGTTGTACTACTAATGAGTGCTACTATTCTAACATATTTGATCTGAGTGTCTGTGTGACTGTCTGTATCAGTGCATGAGTGAGTGTCTGAGTGGCTGCACGGGTGTGTGAGTACGTGCATGAGTGACAGTCTGGGTAAGTGAGTGGGTTTCTGACTAGCTCTGTAGGTGTGTGAGTGGTTTTATGAGTGGGTGTCTGAGTGGTTGTAGGGGTGTGTGAGTGGATTTGTGGCTGTGTGAGTGAATGTGTGAGTGGCTGTATGGGTGTATGAGTGGGTGTATGAGGGGCTATATGGCTGCATAAGTTGGTGTGTGAGTAGCTGTGTGGGTGAGTGAGTGACTGTATAGGTGTGTGAGTGGGTGTGTGGATGGCTGTATGGATGTGTGAGTGGGTGTGTCAGTGGCTGTATGGGTGAGTGAGTGGCTGTATGTGTGGGTGAGTGGGTCTGTGAGTGACTGTATGGATGACTGAGTAGGTATCTGAATGGCTGCATGAGTGAGTTGCTGAGTGTGTAAGTGGGTGTATGGGTAGGTGAGTGGCTGTTTGAGTGGGTGTTTAGTTAAGTGAGTTGGTGTGTGAGTGGCTGTATTGGAGAGTGAGTGTCTGTGTGAATGGCTGTATGGGTGAGTGAGCAGATATGGGAGTGCTTGTATGGATGTGTGAATGGGTAGGTAGGTAGTTGTGTGGGTGTGTGAGTGAATTATTGTTGAGTGTGTGGCTGTGTTGAGAGGCTGTATGGGTAAGTGAGGGTGTGTGTAAGTGGCTGCATAGGTAAATAAGTCAGTGTGTGAGTAGCTGTATGGGTGAGCATGTGGCTGTGTGAGTGGCTGTATTGGTGAGTGACTGATTCTATGAGTGGTTGTATGGGTGAGTGAATGGCTGTGTGAGTAGCTGTGTGAGTGAGTGGGTATGTGAGTGGCTCTATGGAGGAGTGAGTGATTGAGTACTTGTATGGGTCTGTAAATGGGTATGTGAGTGGTTGTGTGCGTGTTTGAGTGGGTGTATGAGCGGTTGTATAGGAGTGTGAGTGCGTGTATTAACCCATTTACCACGGCTGAAATTCCGCTGCGGTGCGGCGGCTTTGAAGAGTGGGCGGGGCCGCATCGGCCAACGGACGTGCGCAGCACTATGGCGGTAGTGCTCGCGACGGCCATTGGCCGACAGAAGCAGCGAACGGGTTAATAGTTCTGTGGATGATGTCATCAGTGATATCATCATTCATTTCATTTGAGATGTCATGAGTGATGTCACTGACCATGTCATGAGTGATGTAATATGTGAGGTCATAAGCAGTGCATTAAGAGGGGATAAGTTTTAGTTAGCTCAGGTAACTATAAGTGCTGAATTTCACTGGTTTTGTACGAGTGAAATATGAGCCTGACTAAAATGTCCCTGTAACCTTTTGTTTTTTTCAGTTAATTTCTAAGGTTTTTTTAAGCTTAAGGAAGATGCCCATCGCAATGCACAGTGTGGGGGGGATTTGAATGCAGGGCCTGGCCTGGCATTGTGCTTCCCCCACCCAAGCTTGCTGCTCCTGCCCCCCTCCTCCTTGCCATCCATTGTCAAACTCCATGACCCTGCTCTCTCATTACAGCCGTGTTTGGCCATTGTTCTGCCACTGCCCTTTCCGCCTGCCCTAAACAGCTAGCTTGCTGCTCCATCCACCTCCTTCCTACCCTCTGTTGATCGAGTCAATGCACAAGACCCCTTCCCTCCTGCCCTGCATGGTCCGATGTGCTGCCACTGCCCTCCATTTAGCTTGATGTCCCTGCCCACCATTTCCCAATTCTATGCCCCATCATTGCCCTCCTGCTAAGCCTCTGTGCTTAGCTTGCTGCCCCTACTCTCCTTCCCCTGTCCTCTGATGTCTTCATGCATGGCCCTGCTCTCTCCTTTCTGCCCACCATATTTAAGGGACCTGACACCCTCCTATCTACTATGAGTGTTCTGTTGAGCTGCCACTGCCCCTCCCACCTGCCTAGCATGGTCAGATAACTTCCAGCAGTCCTTGCCACCTACATCCTGCCTGTCCAAATTTCATGCCCCTATCCCCTCACTCTTGACCTCCATGGTCCATTTTGCTGCCACTCCCTTCTTCCCTCCTTGCTCTGTTGTACTGCAACTGCTCCTCCTGTCTGCCCTGCATGGACTGTTGTGAAGCCCCTTCCTGCCCTCTTTTGTCTGTGTCCAGTGCAAACCCTCCCTTCTGTCCTCCATGGTCCTTTGTGCATGCCCCTGCATCCTCCCTCTTGACCACCATGGACGTTGTGCTGCCACTAACCCTCCTGTTTGCCATGCATGGTCTTCTGTGCTGCCACAGCCCCTCCCACCTCAGCTTGCTGCCCTTGACCCCCTCTGAACCTTTCCTCCGTTGTCTGTGTGTATGCCATTATAGTCTCACTGTTGCCCTCCATGGTGTGTTATACTTCCAGTGCCCATCCCGCCTGCCATCCATGGTCGGCTTGCTTCTCCTGCCCTGCGCCCTTTCCCACTGCCCTCTGTTTTCCATGTGCGGACCCCTATCCCCTCCCTCTTGCCTTGTCTGGTCCGCTGTTGTGCCCTTGCCCCCTCACTCCTGCCCTTCATGGTCCGTTATGCTGCAACTGTCCCTCCTGTCTGTCCAGTGTGGTCAGCTCGCTGCCCTCATCTCTTTCCCCTCTGCTCTCTGTTGTCCATGTGCATGGCCCTCTCCCCTCTCTATTGCTTTCCATGGTCCGTTGTGCTGCACAGCCGTCCCGCTTGCCCTGTCTGGTGTATTGTGCTGCTGCAACCCCTGACACCTGCCCTGTAAGGTCAGTTTGGTGCCCCTGCCCATCTTCCTCCTGCCCTCTCTTATCTGAGTCCATGTCCCTATCCCAGTCCTCCTGCCCTCTGCGATCCATTGCACCTTACTTGCCAAAATTTTGAACTTGGTAAGAGGGAGATTTAAAAAAAAAAAAAAACCTGGGGAATTGATTTTTCCCATGGATTTATATTGAAAAGAGGAGATTTTAGACAGGAATCCTGAATTGGGTCTGTTGGCATGTATAGTTGTACTGCCTCTTCCTTCTGCCTTCAATGGTCTTTTACATTGCAACTGCATCTCTTTCCTGTACGGCATGGTTGGTTTGTTGCCCTTGCCCCCCTTTCCCCTGCCCTCCATGGTCCGTTGTGCTGTCATTGCCCCTCCTGCCTGCCCAGCCTGGTCAACTTGTTGCCTCTGCACCCTCCTCCATGAGAGTGTCTTATTCCCATAGAAATTATGGTTAGTTCTTTAAACAACTAAAATGAGGACATATTTTCTGAGTTCTCAAATAGTGACAAAGCACTTTTAAATAATTTAGTATCTTTATGTTTTTATATCTAGTTGATCACTTGATGATATGATATACTTTAGGGAGGGGATGTTTCGTTATAGGCAGAGCTGCAACTGGGGAACCAGGTTTGAGTTTTAGTGTCAGCTCGATATCCTGTGATTCTGGGCAAATCACTTAGGGGCTTATTTACTAGCCCCTTGTGCTGCCTTGTGCCGTCATTGCATCACTTTTTTTGACACAACGTCGGCGCAGCATCTGCTCCATATTTACGTGGATGCTGATGGGTCACTTTTTTACAGGCTGCGTTGGTTTTCACCTGCGTGAGAGTTGCCTGCGCCGCCTCAGATTTTAATTTATGGAAGGTAGGCGTTCCGTTCGGAAACGCTTACCTTGAAACTGATGCATTGGTATTTACGATTTGTTTTACATATCCTATGTAATAAAAAAAATTAATTATTTCACATAATTACTATTCATTAAAAAATTGTTTTTTCAATTAATAAATAATTGTCATTTAATTATTAATTAATTAACTTTCCACCCTATACAGCTACGTATCTAGAAGCCCACGACTAAAATATAACTTCAAAAATAAGTATTCAATAATTTACAAATTTAAACTCAATAAAATAATTGATTAACAATTAATTGTTAATTAACGTTTTAGCCTAGACCCCTACAAATATAGAAGCCTCCAACTAAAATATAATTATAATAATTAGTCAATAATTTATATATTTAAAAGTAAATTAAATAATTAAATTTCAAATAATAATTAATAATAAATAAATTATTAATTAAATAGCTTCCCACCCTAACTCCTGCAAACACAGCATACCGCAAATAAAATATTGGTACAACAATTCAGTATTCCAAATTTTACATAGTTAAAAATTAAATAAATAATGAATTTAAAATAATTATTTAATTTATATTTAATTATTACTTAACTTAACACCCAAGACTCCTACAAACCTAGCAGTCTGCAACTAAAATGTAAGAAAAATTAATAAGTATCACATAAATTACATAATTGAAATCAATTAAATAATTAATAATTAAATATTAATAAATTTTTTCTCAATTTATTTTCCAACTACTTGCTACAATACTATAAAGTACTATAAAAAATGACATAACTAATTGTAAATCACTTAAAATTAGAAGCTATATTTTAAGAAAAATAGGAGCCTAATTACGATGTCGGTCGGAGTAGCCTCCGACCGACACCGTTTCGGGGAAGGAACCGCCTGACCATAGGTTGGCGGTTCCGATAAACCCATTAGGATGCGGCCCCACATGATGCGGTCACAAACTTCCATTTTTCAATGGAAGCTTGTTAGTCGGGCCGAAACTGCCCGCAGCACAAACTCCCATTGAAAAATGGAAGATTGTAAACATCCATGCACCGTGTGGCAGGAATCGCACGGTGCCTGCCACACGGAGAAGGGATGTGTAGGGGGGCACCATAGGTCCAAATGTGGAGGTCCAGGGGGGAAGGGGACCTTGCTAGGGGCCTCCAAAGTCAGTTTCTGATAGCCAATCAATGTCAGAAAGGCTGACAAGAATTGGCTGTCAGAAACCAACATCATAATCCCGACGGCGGAAACGCCGTCTTTAAGGGATTATGAGCACTTTCCGACTGGCCGACGGGCTCCTTGAGACTGTTGGAACCACGTTGGATCCCTCTGCCAGTTTAAACTCTGACCGCCATCATCATAATACAGCTGTTGGACTTTAAACCTACCATGTCGGTCGGAAAGCCTCCGACCAGCTGTCGGAGGCTTTCCAACCGACATTGTAATCAGGCCCTAAACTTTATATAAACAATATTAACACATAAAATTAATGTACCAACTAAAATTCATTCAAATAATTAGAAAATTATATTTTTTACCACTATATTATTGAAAACCATCAATCTTATTAAAATGGTATTACTTACCCAAAGAAAAGTATATTCTTGTCAACGATATTAGTGCATCACGATATTTGTGTATCGCGAAATTTATATTCCAATATTTCTGTTTCCCAATATTTTTTATCCGAAATTTTGTTCAAATACCACCTTATTGGCTGGTGTAGTTAAATCAAACTTTTAGGCTGGACCTTCCAACAAAAGAGGAACTATTGAATTCACGTTCTAGCAAGCGGAGTTTTGATGTATACAATGTAAAAGCACCAAGCTGGAAGTGGAGGTAAAATCACGTGATGGTGACAGTTTTTCAACTTAGAAACCACTTGGGCCAGTGATGATTGCCCTAAAATGTTTTATTATGCACCATTTAAGATTGTAGAAGCAAAGAAACTGCTATTTAGCTTGGAAGGGAGTTAGGGCCTGATTTAGAGTTTGGTGGGCGGGTACTCCACAGGGCCGGACTGGCCGCAGCGGGCACCGGTCGTTTCCCCGGTAGGCCGCCAGGGTGGGGGCCGGTTTTGGGCCCCTGGGAGGCCGTTATTGTTACTGGGGGCCGGCAATTCGGCCCCCTGTAACAAAATAGGCCGAAACCGGCCCTAGTAAACAGCTCGGCCGCACCCCCCTTCCTCCCCACCAGGGGGGCCAGCCGAGCAGTTTGCCAGGGCCGGTTTCGGTTCCCAGTCCGGCCCTGGTACTCCATCACAAACATCATGGATATGTCCTCAAACTTATTACAACGGCATTAGGGTGCAATGCACTTCTCATAAGGCATATGGTATATCCATCAGGATGTGATGGAGTATCTGTCCGCCAAACTCAAATCAGGCCCTTCATGTCCAGGCGAGCATTGGGGATTATCAGGCAAGAGACTGAATCACTCATGCTCCTAATTGCTGGAGGACTTGTTGGCAAATACCCATCTCGTTGACAGATTTTAGCCCATGGGACACGCCTACCTAATGCAGACATTGTGCATTATGAATCCAATGCTAAGAGCATTACAAAAGTAGGTGGCCTCTTGATGCTTGCATGCTGCGGCTCCTAAGACAGCCACTTCAAGTGAGTATGTCCACATTTACATCAAGCAGCAAGAAATCAATTTTCAGTTTTATTCTGCTGCTCCCTCGGTGATGTCCATAACAGAACTAATAAAATAAGAGTAATTGATGTTTCAGCAGTAATTAAAGAGGCTAAAAACTACCAGATTTCTCAATCAACTACTGTTAACCCAGAGTCAGATATTTACTTGATAAGGTAAATACCTAATTTACCAATGTTTGGAAAAGGAAGTGTAACCTGCAGAATACGTATTAAAACACTGACGTATGCACGTTTTGCATTTTTCCAAGCCTTCCTCCCTATTAATGTCTTCAGGTTTAGCCTGCCGATGTGTGTCAGTGCGATGATTATCACACAATCTGGAATTCTGATCCATGCATAAACTCCTGTTTGCACAGGTATCAAAATGTAATAATTTGCTTGTAATCAGGGCCTAAGTAGACAGAACTTATCTTTACATTCCCACATGGACCTAACTTCATATAGTGTGCCACTCTCCATGTAGTTTTGTAATTTATGGGGAAATGTGCCTATTTTGTTTTCTTATTCTAACACAAAATGGTCAATGTAGGTAGTAGCAGCACTGAATCCTGTGATTTTTTTAAATTATATTTTCCTTTAGCTTGTCCTCTCAAATAGGAGCAAGACATTGCTCAATAATATATTTGGGCAAAAATAAATAGCACACAAAAAAAACAAATCATGGAAATGCTGCGAAATGGATATTATTCCCAATAGACCAATGCCTCTAGTTTGTCAGTAACAGTGGGTACCAGTCGGCCACATGGCAGGTGGTCCTCTGAGTGCCGCACAAATCTGGGGGGGTCAGTCACGTGAGAGATTTGGGAGTTTGCCTCTTTTATCTACTGATCCCCTATGATGAGGGAAGCATGGGAGTGAGATCAAGACAATAAATCAAAGACAAAACAAGGCATTTTGGATGGCAGGTGTTATACTGGATGCGGTGTGGGACAACTGGCTTCTGCCTTCGCTGTCAGCCCAAAGAAGTGGGGGAAGCAGAGCTGTACTTCTTATAGTTCCGCACTTGTCCACTGAAGGGAAAAAGACAGTTGATGCACTATTATTATCATTATTCAGAGAACTGACCAATCCCTTCCTATTATCATTAACCACAATGAAATTAAAAGAAGCACCGTATTGTTCTCACTCACCATCAGGCAGTCTTCCATTGAGGGAGGGCAGCAAACCTAGTTTGAGAGAAAACTTCATGGCACATTAAAGCCTTTTACCGGTGGTAAATGCGTGGAACCGAAATCCAACCCATCAAGCAGTTTGTATCAGTATTACCATTTTGTGAGCACATGAAGTTTTGTCTCCATTTATGAAGATCAAGAGAAAGGGCAGGGAAGCTAGGGTGAATAGGGCTTCATACTCATGATCCAGCGCTTACAATAAAAATATTTTCTCCTACTATGTTTTTGGGTCATCCAGGTGCAATTATTTCTCTAACACACACACTATATCCATATGACGGTGGGGCCCATAACACCGCATATACATTCACTTACTCATTTATTTCCCTGGATTTTCCTCCGACATGAAACCTAGGAGAAAAACGATTTGCTGGAAGGAGACGGGATACCTCTTTTATAAAGACACAATAATTCTCATTTGCTTTTAAGGTATTCCGCTCATTGGTCGATGGACCAACTAGTAGGAATCAGTTGATGGTGATTAAGACCAGCTCAATCACAATGAACTCTTTTACCAAAGCATTATTAATCATTATGCTAAAGAAAATCACTGAGTCATTTGTTTAAAGAATAATAAAGTTTATATAAAGTTTTTTGAATGCAGAAAATTCGAGATTAATTTATTATTCAGATCATTGCGTTTATCATCATTATAAGAATAATTGTAAATTGCATGACACTTTTATTAGACCGAAAATGAGGTTATCATACTAAAGACTCTATAGATCAACCTATCTATCTCTCGGGGAAATCCTAATAATTCTAATATAAATCTTGTCAAATGCTAGTTCTCCTAAAGCGGCATTTCATACTCAACTGGAAAAGGAAAATAACAGCAGCAGCATCAGCTCGTCAGCATCAGCAACCGCAAACTCTCCCATCTACAGCATCTAACTTCTTCAGCATCTCCCGCAGCATCCCGCAGCATTCTAACCCCCTCCCACCGAAGAGTAGGTCTTCTTATACCCTAATTCTAGCTTACAGCATAAAATGTTTCTTCTTACATGGCGCGATTCATTCTCATTGGTCCAAAACTCAGGTCCCTATACATTCTAATCAAACTTCCTGGTCTTAACTAGTTCCGTGAGGAATGTCCATGCAAGCATCGTTTCCCACAGTTCATGCACTTGCTCATCCGTTTCGATCAGTCCAAATTGTTTCTTTTTCTGCAACAAATTGTATAATAGAGTTCTTTCTATTGATTCAACCAGGCTTCTCACGCTTCTTGCTGATCATCTTGGCACACATCTGCTCAGAAGGGTCACAGCAGCCTTGACCATACTTTCATCTTAGCCTCTCGGCATCAGCACGTGATCATCCCTTTGCAACAGCCTCTCTCCTCTATCACATGGTCGCATCCGCTCCTGCGCACTCTAGTAACTCGCGGCCATTTTATATTACTGCTCGGCAGACCTTAAGCGCACTATTTCTAAAGAAAACAAACTGTTATTAAAACAATGAAATATAAACCCTTTCGTTTCCCTCCCGTCTTTCTACGTACCCCAATTAGATATTACCTAGCAGAAGCAACATATAAAACTGTCCCTTACTTACCATCGCTTTATTTTGCAACCACACGTTTTATTCAAAGCACAAAAACATGCATTTTATTATCATTTCAGTACGCAAAATATTATGTTATATTAGAAACGTAAACAACTATTAGTTCATTACTTTGCACATTAAACTGCGTGTTATCCTTTCCCCAAACATACTTTGTTGGTTATTTACTTGAACGAACATGTTTATTATTATTATACGAAAATATTAGGAGGTTAAAAATTTTTATATTTACCCTGCTCCATCAACTCCCCCTTTGGTGATTTTTAACATCACCACACAAACCCAAGTTATACAATTTTCTCAGACAGCATATATCTTTTATCCATTTGCTTTTGTTAGTTTTATACTTCTGTATCACTTTCAACTTGTCTCTTTGTTTTCTTGTACAGGTTCTCTTTTATTTCTTCTAACTCTATTTCACCTATTTCTCTCTCTCTCTCTTTGTTTATCATATTTTCTTTTTCTAACTTATTCTGCTTTCTTCGTCTCTTTATACATGTTTCTGCAAGCTTCAATACTAATATTATTATTATTATCATGGTTGCTATTATTATAACTTTCCCTATTATTAATCCACTCATTCTTGTTAACCAATTCGTTACAGAAGAAAACCCTTTACCAAGTTTTCCCCAAACACTCTCAACCTCCAGTGGTACTAGTTCTTTGTGCAAATTTGTAATATTTGTTATATACTTCTGTATATTTTCGCTTTTATCAGGAATGTAAGTGCAACAATGTTGGACTTTCAGCATTCCACAGACTCCGCCCTCTTTTGCCAAAAGAATGTCAAGGGCAAGACGATTTTGCATCACCATAGCTCTCATGGCAACCATCTCGGTATTTACCATTAAGAACCCTCCAGCAGTATCTGTAGATAAACGATCTACTACTGTGGATAATTTCCGAATTCTGAATGCATTCAAAGATATTCCCACTGCTGGTATCAATGCACCAAAAATATCACCTACTATTTCTGAAAAACTTTCCCTTTTTCTACGTGTAAAGGTATTTATCATTTTGTGTGTTCCTTTTTCTTTTCTATCCACATGAAAAATCTTTGGAAAGACCAGGCCTAAATAACATGATCCATACCAATGGTCCGGCAACCTATAATAAGCCCTATTCCCACAAACGTAATAAATCCCTGGAAATATTGGATCTTTTCCCCCTTTGAATCCCCATCCACCTATAATTAGGTAATTGTCATGGCAATTACTGGAGCCCACAAAATAATTGTCATATCTTGTCTTATTTCTTCTAATGCACAACCTTCCCTGTTGGGGCCAATCCAGAGTCATAGCTGCATTTATCTTTTTCTTGTCATGATGGTCTTCCTCAAACGCCCAAAGAGGTGTTTTTGTCTCTTCAATTACTTTTCTTTCAAATTTCACTCTTCTTTCCTCAACCATTTCTAGAAATACTTTTTCTTCTTTCTTTAACTCACAGGTAAGGTTGTACCTAAATATATTATCTAATGTTAAAATCTTATCTTCTAAGAAATATTCACCAAAAATCTTTCCCTCTTTTATTTTATTAAGCTTGGGAACTACAGAAACCTTTGCAAAAATCCTATCTACATCAGTGTAATAATATTCTAATCTGCCTGTTTTATAAAATAAGCTTGCTAATACACTACATGTTATTCCATATGTCAAAGGGAGGTGATGATAAGTCACACCCTCTGCTACAGATGCAGGCAACTGCATACAAACATAACAATCCCTTACATCCATTGTTTCTACGTACTCATACAATAATTTAGTAAACACATTCTTTGAAAAATCTGTTATTGATTTGTCCTTATGTAATTCTGCACTACTCCTTAAAATAACTGGCTCTTGAGTGTTAGCTCCTTTTTCTTTCTCAGTGTTATTAGACTTTTCCACTACAGCTAAACTAATTGGAATAGTTATTGCTAAAACTACCCATACTGTTATTAATAATCCTGTACAAAAACAGCACATTTTGCACCATCTTTTTAAAAACTCACATCTACATTTTCCATCTCTAATATTCTCCATTTTGTACTTGTTTTCTAGAAAATTTGTGTCACTACACCTCAGAAATGACTTGCTTGCCACTCTGTACTTTCAGAATTTTTGTCTCTGCTTGGTTCTTTCTTTTAATTCTTTTTCAGAATTCTTTCCTTGTCACATCCGGTAATTTTGTCAGTTCAGTGTTTTGTCAAATCCGGTAAACTATCTACAGAAACCACTTCAGGTTTGTTTCTTCAGGTTTGTTGCACTTCACTTTCTCCCATCAGGTTTCTTTGTTCTGGGTTTTCGTGAGTGTTCAATTCTTCTTTGTAACTAGTCAGAGCACGATACAACCATTCAGGTGATCTGTACTTCTGATTCACTTTCTTTATTCTTTTTGTTTTCTGCAAGTGTTTACCACCTTGTTTTCCTTGCTCCTTTTGACTTGTTATTTCATTCACTTGTTCAGCACTTTTTCCATCCAATTTTACTATTCTGTATCTTAATTTTCTTACTTCGTTGGGCCAATTGTCTCCTTTTCTCGGCCTTTTTGCTTCACTCCCTTTTTCCTCTCTTTCTGTTTTCCAATTTCTTTTTCTTGTCTCTAGTTTTTCATTTCTTTCTTCTCCACTTTCTTCTGATTCTGTTTCAATCTTTTCGTTATTTCCTCTTATTTTGAAACTAATTATTTCGCTTTCAGCTACTTGTGGTTCTTTTCTTATCTTCCTTCGTTCACCTACTTCTGTCCCTCCTCGAGGTTCTTCCGGTTTTGTGTCAGTTTCTCTATCTGCTTCTAAATTTCCCTGTTCTTGTGTTTGACTATCTGTCCCTACTGCTCCTCGGGGTTTTTCCGAATTTTCTAACTTTTGGTCTGAAACTCTCCCTTCTTCATCTATTAATATTATCTTCGAAGGAATTTTACCACAACTTGTACTTGGTTGTTCACTGTCACTGTTTTCTGGCTCAGTTTCTTCTCTTATGCTTTCAAAATTCCACTTTGTCTTTGAAATTTCTTCTCCTTCTGTATGTTCTGTATCAGATTCTGAACTAGTATCAGATATTTCCAGATGTCGACTTACAGGTCGATCTTCAAATTCTGGAACTTCAGCTATTTCCTCTATTTCTTCTTCTTCTTCTATCGTTTCACTTGTAGTTGGGTCTCCCAGATGTCGACTTACAGGTCGATCTTCAAGTTCTGGCACCCTGTTTGTCTCCTCTTCTCTTTCTGATGCTGAACTGTTGTCTAATATTTCCAGATGTCGACTCACAGGTCGATCTTTAGGTTCTGGAACTCTGATGGTGTGGCTGGCATGTACCCAGTGTTTCACTCCTGCACACTTAACTGCGGTGGTCGTCACTAGGATCACTTGTCGTGGTTCGTCCCAGCGAGGAACCAAACAATTTCTTCTCCGGTGGACTTTTATTCGAACCCAATCTCCTGGATTCAAGTCGTGTGCTGGTTTTCTTTCAAGAGTGGTCGCATCCGGTCCAACCTGATGAAACACAGAACGCACCACATCAGCCAATCCTTTGCAATAATCCAGTACTAGATCATCAGTTATAGTCAGTAGCTTGTTGACAGGTACTTGGGCTTGTCTCATTGCTCGTCCCATGATTACTTCATGTGGACTGAGTCCAGTCTTCCTTTCCGGAATACTTCTGATTGTCATCAGAACCAATGGCAAAGCATCTGGCCATTTCAGTCCTGTAGCTTGACACATTTTTCCTAACCTGTTCTTGATTGTTCCATTTACTTGCTCTACTATTCCAGAAGCCTCTGGTCTGTATGCACAATGCAGTTTCTGTTTAATACTAAGGGCTTCACAAATCAGTTTAACTAATTCGTTTTGGAAATGTGTTCCTCTATCTGTTTCAATCGTGACTGGAAAACCATACCTCGGAATGAATTCTCGCAGCAAAAGTTTTGCTACTGTGATACTGTCATTCCTTCTTGTTGGATATGCTTCCACCCAACGGGAAAACAAACAGACGACCACTAAAACATACCTCAATCTGCTGCAAGGTGGCATTTCTATGAAATCCATCTGCATTCTGGTGAAAGGACCCCCTTCTCGTCCTATTCTTCCTAGACTCACTACTGTCTTCCTTCCTGGATTTAACTGTTGACAAATCAGACATCTTTGACAAAGACTCTCAGCTATGGCTCTGAATTTTGGATTGTACCATGTTTGTCTAAAAAGTCTGATCATTGAATCTCTCCCAATATGGGCTTGCCCATGGTACATCCGTGCCATGTCAGAAATCATGCTATCAGGCATAACTGGACTCTCATCCCTGTAAACCCATACATCTGTTTCTTCATGTTTCCTGCATCCTGCTTTTAACCAAGTATCTTTTTCTTCATCTTCTGCAGCCTCTTGTAACTGTCTCACCTCATCCCATGTTTCAATTGAGTTAGTAAAAAGCAATGGACAAGAAATATGCTCTCTCTCGCGGCATTTGTTTAAAGAAACCACATTCTTTGCACAGTACTGTGCCATTTCGTCAGCATATTTGTTGCCAACAGTAATGTAGTCTTCCCCATTTTTATGTGCATTGCACTTCACTACAGCGATCTCTTTAGGCAGCTGTATCGCCTCAAGCAACTTTTTCACAAAATCTCCATTCCTTATGGGTGTCCCTGCAGACGTCAAGAAACCCCTTTGTGACCAAATCTGACCAAAATCATGCACGACCCCAAAGCCGTACTGGCTGTCAGTCATAATCGTAACCCGTACATTTCTTCCCAACTTACATGCTTGAATCAGAGCTACTAATTCTGCAACTTGGGCAGACCGTACACCTTTCAAACAAGATGCTTCCAATACAGTTGCTACTGTGCAAACTGCATATGCTGCACTTAGAACTCCATCACTCGTTCTTAAACATGAGCCATCCACAAACAGAATGTAATCTGATTCTTTCAAAGGCTCATCTCGTATATCAGCTCTTGGTTTAGTACAGTATTCGAGCACATTCAGACAATCGTGATCTACTTCATCCATTTCAATCACATTCTCTTCATCTGGCAATGATGTTGAAGGATTTACATTCATACATCTGTCAATGGTCACATTATCTGCACTCAAAATTACCTTTTCATACCTAGTCAGCCGACTATGTGTCATGTATTGTGTTTTTGTTCTTGTCAAAAGAATTTCCACAGAATGGGGAACATACACTCTCAATGGATACCCCATCACTATGCCTTCACTCTGTTCCAGACTCACACAAGTAGCAGCAACTGCTTTCAAACATCCAGGCAACGCTTTTGCTACAGGGTCTAAAACAGCTGAAAAATATGCAATTGGTCTTTTCATAGTTCCATGTCTCTGCACCAAAACTGAAAATGCACATCCATCTCTTTCACTGCAAAACAGCTCAAAATCTTTCTCATAGTCAGGCATTCCTAATGCTGGAGCCTCACACAATTTCTTTTTCAGTTCTTTGAATGCTTTCATTTCTTCATCATTCATTTCAAAAGGATCTTTAACATCCTTCTTTGTCAGTTTCTGCAATGGTTTAGCAATTAGTGAAAAACCGCTTATCCATTGTCGACAATATCCAACCATTCCCAAAAACATTCTTACCTCTCTTTGTGTCATTGGAGCTCTCATTCCTTGAATCATTTTTATTCTCTCTGTCGTTACCTTTCGTACTCCCTTCTCAATTTTATGCCCTAAATACTGGACTTCTTGTTTACAAAACTGCAATTTTGAAGGGGACACTTTATGTCCTCTTTTTGCTAAATGATTCAGCAAAGCAATCGTGTCATTAACACATGCTTCTTTCGTTTTTGATGCCACCAGTAGGTCATCAATATACTGAACCATTACTGACTTTTCTGGCATTCTTAAATCTTCCAATGATTTCTTTAGGATCTGATTAAAGATTGAGGGACTCTCTGTATACCCTTGAGGAATTCGGCACCATGCCAAAATACGCTCTCCAAACCTAAACGCAAATATTGGCTGGCTATCTGGATGTAATGGAATAGAGAAAAATGCATGACATAAATCAATCACAGTGTACCACTCTGCTTCGCGTGGAATCTGGTATAGAATCACGGCAGGGTTTGGTACTATTGGGCAACAAGGTACAACAATTTTGTTTACCTTTCTTAAATCCTGTACGATTCTATATGTTCCATTTGGCTTTTTCAGTCCCATTATTGGCGAATTACATGGACTGCTCATGATTTCTTTTAGAATCCCTTGTTCAATCATTTTATTTATTACTGGCGTTATTCCTTCAATTATTTCTGGAGTCAATTTATACTGGGGTGTATTTGGGTAACTCGTTCCTTCTTTTACTGAAATTTTTACGGGATCTACTCCTTTCATTAATCCTACATCTTCTCCTGTCAAGTCCCACACTTCTTCTTTTACTGTCCCTTTCAACTCAATTGGGATTTTCTCTGCATCAAATACAGGAAACAAATGATTTACTTCTGGTTCCAAATTTACCATTGTCATTTTGTACAGTACATCCTCATCTGGAGTTTGAAATGCAATTCCGTCTGGAGTACAATAAATTGTGCAGTTCATCTTACACAATAAATCGCGTCCTAAAAGGTTAACGGGACTACAATCACACACCACAAATCGGTGCATTTCACTAAATGGACCAATTCTTACCTTTACTAATCTAGTAAGAGGCGTTTCAATTTGCTGATTGGAAACTCCAACCACTTGTATATGTTCACCTGAGAGAGGAAGATTTGGAATTTCCACTGACCTAACAGTAGAACGGGTAGCTCCAGTGTCAACAAGGAATGTTATATTTGCACCATTCACTTCTCCATCCACAAATGGACCTGACTGGTCTACCTCTAGAGTTGCGCCAAGCACGCACTCTTCCCTCTCTTTCAGACACCGTCATGAGCTTTCATACGACTCATCCTCACTCTGTCGTAACCAATATTGTGAGATTTCAGCTGCACGTGACAACTGTTTTACCTGTTCTCCTCCGTAGAATCCTGTTTCTGCACTGTACTTCTGTTGATTAGCACTCTTGGGAAGTGGTGGTTGTGGCACCTGACCTTGTTGAGAAACTACCTCACTCTGCACCTGTGAATTTAATGTTTGATTTTCTACATTAGGTTTAGGAGGAAATTTACACTCGTTTCTCCAATGCCCTAGCTTTCCGCAATTGTGGCATGGCGACTTTTTCTGCGCCTCATCTATGCTCATTTGTCCTTTTCCTTTACCTATATTAGGTTGGTATTTAAACTGTCCTGTTTCACTGCTAGTATTATTCAATTGAGCTTCTTGCTTCTCTGCAACTTTCACCTGTGCCCACATGGCTTTTTCTTTCAATTTACGCTGTTTACTCTCAATTTCATCACTGCAATACTTAGCATATCTCAAAACATCATCCACTGTACTATTCTGCCACCCTATCAAATGCTGCTTAATCCTTTCACTTATCTCCGGTGTTAATCCATACACAAACCTATATACAAAATGACTCATGTCCTTCTCACTTAGCGTCTCATAACCACTATACTGTTTGAAAACCAACAACAATCTCTCATAGTACGCATGCACTGATTCTTTGCTTTCCTGTGTTGTTCTGTCTATTTTCACCCAATCTGTTTCTTTTGGTGGAATCTTATTCTTCAAAAAGGTAACTACCTGATCATATTTCCGCATCACTTCTGGACCTGGCGCTCCTGTTTTGGCATCCCTTGGATATTCTACAGTTGGCCAATCAATTGTAATCTTACATTCCGTCCATAAATCAGCAGGCACTACTATGTCAAACAATCCATCTAGATCTATCCACAGCACTTTTGACACCTTAACAAATCTCTCCACTTGTCTGTACCATTCTACTGGTTTCTCTCTCAATTTTGGGAAGTCATTTGTAAATGACAGTATATCCTGTCTGGTCCATGGAACATGCACATAACTACCACCTGGTGTTTCTCTCATTGGGTACTCTCTAGTAACTGGTTCCTTATCTGTCATTGCAAAAGCCAAAGATGCTTTATCTGTTGTTTTCTCATTCCTCTTTGTCCATCTGTTTCTCCATCTATCCACATCACCCCACTTTCTCAATAAAACAATCAGCTCTTTTATCTGGGTCAGTCTTCCTGATGTGTTCAAATTTTCTATGTCTTTCTCACAAAAATCTACTCTGTACGGTTTCTGCAATGTCCTCACTTTCACAAATTCCACTCCTAGTTCACCTGCAATCTCTTCCAATTTGTCATGTAAATTTCTAGCTCTCCATGTAAGACTCTTACACAAAAACATAATCTCATCATCCTGATAATTCTTTAGTTTTTCCGTTCCAATTGTTCCCAAAATCAACTCTTCCATGTCTATTTTTAACCTAATTACATCTAATGGTTTTTCTTCTGGTTCTTTTGCTTTTAGTGCTTTCATCCATTCATTTAACTCTTCTGGAGTCGGACCTACAGGTGTACTATTTAATTCAATCCAATCACTGGTTCTTTCTGGTGTTCCTGATGCGGACTCTGTCACCATAGGCATTCTTCTAACCTCACTCTCATTTATCGTCAAATTTGTAGGTGGACTTGGTCTACACGTACTCAGCCGAATTGTGTGCACCTTCATTATTCAGTTCCATCCCTTCTCTTTTTCTTTGCACATGTGAATTCATGGGAATCACCAAAGAATGTTCATTTATTTTCTGATTTTCAAAAATTGGCATTACTGGACCTATCGTTACTGGTACAGTTACAGCTTCCATATTCTTTGTCAATTCTCTTATTTTCTCTGTCAATTCTTTTGTCGTTTTTGCTAGTTCAGTTGCATTGTCACTTTCTGTCTCATCATTTTGTGAAATTTTAAATGTTTCTTGTGACCTATTTATTTCATTTCTTCGTTCGGGTTTTTTATTCCTCCCAGTTTCCATTTGCGGTGCATTAGGTGTCACCACTACAGAAGTCTGTTGGTATGGAGGTGGGTTTCTGTTTAAAATATCTTCCAGCAATTCGTCATCCGTTTCACTACCACCATACACATACTTTTCTACCACTACATGTTTCTTTTTCTCAGTACACTTCCTCTTTGCTTCTTCCTCAACCGCAAAAGCTGGAAACAAACCTCCTGCCATGTTAGCGTATCTCCAACGCTTTACTCTGTCCTCATGATTTATTCCCCACAACCTTCCTGGTATAAACTCATGATTCTTCAATCCTCTGGATCTCTCTCGTTCATACATCTCATCTTCCCATTCCGCTAAAGCTTCAAACTGTGTTGGTCTAGGTCTAGGTTCTAACATTACCATCTTTTCTCGCAAGTTCCGTAATACAGCTACATTAAATGAACCATTCTCCGGGAAAGCCAATGCTCCATCATTCTTTGTGTATTTTGTCCAATTTTCTAACCAAATGCATGTATGATATCCATATTTCAGCATCATATGTGAAGCTGGTGATTTCGGCGGAGGAATTATTTGTCCCTCTCTAGTCACTACCTTTTTGTCCTTCTTAAAGAAGTTCTTAACTTTCGACATCCAAGACGTTTTCTCTTTTCCATACTCATAGTACGTCATTATTCACAACCTTTCTCTCCTTCAACAATCGGCAAAATCAACTCTGTTCCCTATGCGTTTATTTCAACCAATGCTAGCGCGACTCACACCAACACTCCAATCACAACGATTTCTGTCTACGGCGCACTGTCCAATCCCAGCGCGGCTTTTGTCTACGTCACTTTGCTCCTGTTCTCATGTGACTAGCGCACTGTCCAATCCCAGCGCGGCTATTGTCTACGTCACTTCTGCTCTTGACCCCTCCTTTACAAAATTTATCGGCAATTTCTTTTTCAACAATTCTTGTTAGTTACAACATTTTATCCACATTTCCATTGTCTGATTCACTAAACCGAAAAGATAGCTTCAACCATTCACACAAGAATTCTGTATTTTCCAGTAGGCAGCGCTTACCTCTACCCTACCACAGAACTTTCAGTTACGTCGATAAAGTAGCACTTCCCTCTACCTTACCCTTCTTTCAAGCAAACGATAAACCCGTTTCTCTGGGGATAAAACACATGTGGAGACTATACTGCTCCTGAGAATTAAGGCCAGAGTTTCACAAGAAAACCGATCACTATTTCACTTACACACCTTTTATACGCAAAATGTCCCTAAATAACACAACCTGTGTTATTACCAAATTGAACTCAGACAGTGTAAAATTCCATGCGACTTCTCTTGCCACACGTGTT
The DNA here is from genome assembly GCA_963921515.1 of Calotriton arnoldi. NCBI lineage: Eukaryota > Metazoa > Chordata > Amphibia > Caudata > Salamandridae > Calotriton > Calotriton arnoldi. Next base: position 40,604 of record CAWUFW010016881.1, read on the forward strand.
CCACTTCCTACTTCCCGGAAGCGTGAAAACTTACATATAACATAACGCGACTCAACAAAAAAGTGTTAGACATAAAACTTATCAATAATCTATAATCAAAAATCAATAATCACCAAACTAATCTATAGTAACCATAACTCTGCTACCAAGAAATCTGATCCAGCGCTTACAATAAAAATATTTTCTCCTACTATGTTTTTGGGTCATCCAGGTGCAATTATTTCTCTAACACACACACTATATCCATATGACGGTGGGGCCCATAACACCGCATATACATTCACTTACTCATTTATTTCCCTGGATTTTCCTCCGACATGAAACCTAGGAGAAAAACGATTTGCTGGAAGGAGACGGGATACCTCTTTTATAAAGACACAATAATTCTCATTTGCTTTTAAGGTATTCCGCTCATTGGTCGATGGACCAACTAGTAGGAATCAGTTGATGGTGATTAAGACCAGCTCAATCACAATGAACTCTTTTACCAAAGCATTATTAATCATTATGCTAAAGAAAATCACTGAGTCATTTGTTTAAAGAATAATAAAGTTTATATAAAGTTTTGAATGCAGAAAATTCGAGATTAATTTATTATTCAGATCATTGCGTTTATCATCATTATAAGAATAATTGTAAATTGCATGACACTTTTATTAGACCGAAAATGAGGTTATCATACTAAAGACTCTATAGATCAACCTATCTATCTCTCGGGGAAATCCTAATAATTCTAATATAAATCTTGTCAAATGCTAGTTCTCCTAAAGCGGCATTTCATACTCAACTGGAAAAGGAAAATAACAGCAGCAGCATCAGCTCGTCAGCATCAGCAACCGCAAACTCTCCCATCTACAGCATCTAACTTCTTCAGCATCTCCCGCAGCATCCCGCAGCATTCTAACCCCCTCCCACCAAGAGTAGGTCTTCTTATACCCTAATTCTAGCTTACAGCATAAAATGTTTCTTCTTACATGGCGCGATTCATTCTCATTGGTCCAAAACTCAGGTCCCTATACATTCTAATCAAACTTCCTGGTCTTAACTAGTTCCGTGAGGAATGTCCATGCAAGCATCGTTTCCCACAGTTCATGCACTTGCTCATCCGTTTCGATCAGTCCAAATTGTTTCTTTTTCTGCAACAAATTGTATAATAGAGTTCTTTCTATTGATTCAACCAGGCTTCTCACGCTTCTTGCTGATCATCTTGGCACACATCTGCTCAGAAGGGTCACAGCAGCCTTGACCATACTTTCATCTTAGCCTCTCGGCATCAGCACGTGATCATCCCTTTGCAACAGCCTCTCTCCTCTATCACATGGTCGCATCCGCTCCTGCGCACTCTAGTAACTCGCGGCCATTTTATATTACTGCTCGGCAGGCCTAAGCGCACTATTTCTAAAGAAAACAAACTGTTATTAAAACAATGAAATATAAACCCTTTCGTTTCCCTCCCGTCTTTCTACGTACCCCAATTAGGTATTACCTAGCAGAAGCAACATATAAAGCTGTCCCTTACTTACCATCGCTTTATTTTGCAACCACACGTTTTATTCAAAGCACAAAAACATGCATTTTATTATCATTTCAGTACGCAAAATATTATGTTATATTAGAAACGTAAACAACTATTAGTTCATTACTTTGCACATTAAACTGCGTGTTATCCTTTCCCCAAACATACATTGTTGGTTATTTACTTGAACGAACATGTTTATTATTATTATACGAAAATATTAGGAGGTTAAAATTTTTATATTTACCCTGCTCCATCACTCATTTGTAGTTTGTTGACCAATTTGTCCTATTTGACAGTGTGTAAACATTGTATTTGTTTTTTTACGCTTCTCCCATTGTCTAATCTCTTCTCCTTCTTTTCCACCTGACAACAATTCTCTTTGTTTTATTTAGTCTCCTCTTCTCCCCCTTTCATTCCATCAATAATTTATCACTCTTTGTCCTCTCATTTATTCTCCCCTGTCTGTCCAAGCCTTTTGCCATTTCTCTTTTTTCCCACTGAGCTCCTCTCCACTCCTTCTTCTTCTTCCTTAGTCCATCACCCTCAATTCTCTTCTTTTTTTGACATGCACGTGTGCTTTGCATCACAGAAATGTGTCATTCTATTTTCTAAAATGAAGAAAGTCAGCCTGATGAAAACAGGCTGACAAAACATTATTTTAGAGAAAAGTTAAAATTACAAGACACCTTTTTTGCAAAAATATAATATTTCCTTAGAAAACGTAAATGTTTAATTTAAAAGACAGCTTGAGAGGGAATTTGTAAAAAAACAAAAAAGGAGTAAAGCGGTAAGGAAAGCAATGGGTTTGATAATATGAAATAAAGCAGAAATGGTAGTAAGGCAGGTTGTAAATAAAGGGAGTAAAGTGGGATAGGGAATAAAGGGTTTGAAAAAAGGAGTAAACCGAGAAGGCAAAGAAGAGGTTTATAAAAAAAATGTGAGCAAGGCAGTAAGGGGAGTAAGCAGCTTTAAATAATGAATAAAACAGATGATGATTGGTTTTAAAAAAAATGGGAGTAAAGCCGGAGAGAGAGTAAGGGGTTTATAAAAAAGGGAGTAAAGTGAGTGAGAAGGTAGAGGATTTGAAAAAAAGGAAATTAAGCTGAAGGGAGTAAGTGATTTGAAAAAGCAATTAAGGGCCTAATCACGAGTGGTGGTGTGTCAGTGGCGGTCCAGCCACCGCCGCACCAGCAGTCCCACCGCCCCATTACGAGTTGGGCCGTCAGACCGCCCTGGGACCACTGATACCACCAGGGAACCACCATTCCCTGGCAGTGGCGCGGCGGTCCTGAGGCCGCAATATGCTTGGTTGGACCACCACGATCCCCACAAGCATATTACAAGTTTCATCTCCGCCACGGTTTTCATGACGGATCCACCACCATGAAAACCGTGGTGGAGAGGAAACAAAGGGGGCCCTACATGGCCCTCTGGTGCCTCACGCCATGTGGATGCACACAGGAGGGCATTACAAATGCCCATCTGTGTGCATGCATACCTGTTCCTGCACAGCATGAACTTTATAACCTTGTGTGGCGTTCCCATTACGGTGCCTTTTCCAAGGGCACCGCCGCCTTTGAAAGAGGCACTGCTGCAGGACCGCCACACCACCTACCCACCAGACCACTTTTAAGTCATAATATGACAGGCTGGTGGCGATGCGTCTCGGTGATGCAGTAGCGTGGTGGTGGTGGCCTGCCCACTCCTGCACAGCAAAAACTCATAATTAGGCCCTAAGTGGAATTAAGGGGTTTGTAAGAAATGGAAGTAATACAGGAAGGGGCAAGGGTTTCAAAAAATTAATTCAAGTTGGAGTAGGAGTCAGGAGAGTAAGGGTTTGTAAAAAAAAAAAAGGAGGAAAGTTGGAGAACAAGGGGTTTAGTAAAAAATGGGAGTAAGGCAGTAGGAGATAAAGGGGACTGAAAAGAAATAAATTGAGAGCAAGTGTTTTGAAATAGGTAGGAATAAGGGGGTTGTAAAAAGGGAGTAAAGCGGGAAGGGGTAAGGAAGGCAGGCAAGCAGGTCTTGAAAAATAAAAGGACTGGAGAATAAGGGGGGAGCCTCCCCTTAAATGCCACAAAATGGAAATGAAAAAAATCAAGATTGATTTGTCAACAAAGGTTAGAAATGTGCCAGTACCATCTTGATGCTTGATTTTCATCAAAATCACATTCACCCACACAGCACATAACCCCATCTTGTCTTCTTGCAACCACACAGCACATAACCCCTCCCTGTCTTCTTCAGCACAAAGTACATAACCACGCCGTGTCTTTTTGCCAGTACAAAGCACATAACCTCACCCTACCTTCTTGCAATCATACATCTCAAAACCTCACCCTGTCTTCCTGCCAGCACACAGCACATAACCCCACCCTGTCTTTTTACAATCACACAGCAAATAACACCAGCCTGTCTCTTGCAATCACACAACACTTAACCGCACTCTCTCTTCTTGCAAACACACAACACCAAACGCCACCTTGGCTTCTTGCAATCACATAGCACATAAACCCAACCTGTCATCTTGCAATCACACAGCACATAACCCCAACCTCTCGTCCTGAAATCACACATCAGATAACCTCACCCTTTCTTCTTGCCACCTCACAGTACATAACCTCACTACGCCTTCTTGCCAGCACACAGCACATAACCACACCATGTCTTCTTGCAATAACAGAGCACATTATACCACACTGTCTTCTTGCAATCACACAGTCACTATCCCCACCCAGTCTTCCTGACAGCACACCGTACACAACCCCACCCTGTCTTCCTGAAATCCCACAGCACATAAGCCCACCCTGTTGTCTTGCCAGCACACAGCACATAACCCCACCCTGTCTTCTTGCAATAACAGAGCACATTACACCACACTGTCTTCTTGCACTCACACAGTCACTATCCCCACCCAGTCTTCCTGACAGCACACCGCACACAACCCCACCCTGTCTTCCTGAAATCACACAGCACATAAGCCCACCCTGTCGTCTTGCCAGCACACAGCACATAACCCCACCCTGTCTTCTTGCAATAACAGAGCACATTACACCACACTGTCTTCTTGCAATCACACATTCACTATCCCCACCCAGTCTTCCTGACAGCACACCGCACACAACCCCACCCTGTCTTCCTGAAATCACACAGCACATAAGCCCACCCTGTCGTCTTGCCAGCACACAGCACATAACCCCACCCTGTCTTCTTGCAATAACAGAGCACATTACACCACACTGTCTTCTTGTAATCACACAGTCACTATCCCCACCCAGTCTTCCTGACGGCACACCGCACACAACCCCACACTTTCTTCCTGAAATCACACAGCACATAAGCCCACCCTGTCGTCTTGCCAGCACACAGCACATAACCCCACCCTGTCTTCTTGCAATCACACAGAAAAGAACCCCATCATGTCTTCTTGCTCTCTACCAACCCAGAGAGCATGCCCCTCAGCAAACTTCTTCATAGTGCAGAGTTAGTTTGCTCCGAATTAGCCAAGTGTAGTTAAAAGGCTTAGGGGCATATCATCAAGCGGCAGCGATAATTATCGCTGGCCGCTCTCAGCGAGATTTTTTTTATCGCCGGCTATCGCTGGCAATTATCGCCATTCTATCGCTGTATTAACAACGCATAGCGCAATGGCGATAATTTCCCAGCGATAGCGGTGTTTTCCATGGAACATCGCTGGTTTTTCAGCGATGTTCCATGGAAAACTGCGATAACCTTGCTGATACGACCCTGTGGTCGTATCAGCATAATCCACCCCCATTGTTAGGTATAGGTAAGTCTGCATAATTATCGCTGCCGCTTGATGATATGCCCCTAACGTGCACCACTCAACCCACCTATGGACACATACCCATTCTCCATGTATTAAGTGTGAACTTGCTACCGAAATTAGTGGTCCTTACACCCCCCTGTCACTGACCAGACCATTGAGCAGGCGCTGGCAGACTCCTGAGATACATGGTGAGTTCTTGCATTCATTCTTAAAACTTAAGCACTGAGCTGACTGAGGTATGCCGATCTAAAGTTGCATTGTGAGAAGTCGAGATTGGGTATGTGTGGATGAATTCTTTCATGTTTAATTTTTAATATTTAAACTTTAAGTAAAATGGAGTTACACACTAGAAGCTACTTCTGCTCTCATTAATTAACCACCGCTCAAGTCACATAAGACATGTGAACGTTTGATCTTTTCTGTGAACTATCAGCAGAAGTGACTCTGCAGCTAAAATGTAAAGCACAATATGAAGCGCCGTTGCATCTTTCTGCCCCCTTGGCCCGCATTCTATGGGCCATCCCTGCGGGGTGCCAGTGCGCCTTGGATGAATGGATACAGTGGCATCTGAGGCATTTGTAAAGGGAGCTCTGGCAGTGGGCCAAGAGGGTGGCAGCGTCCTAAGAAAAGCTTTGCGTCCTGTCATGCATTCGTTTTACAAGTTAAAATGCTTTTAACATTTCTACCCTTGTGAAGTGGAATACCGTGTGGAATACCGCACGGTAATCTTGCATACGCAGTCATTCCTCTTTTCACAATCATTCATTTTATAAAAAGGGGTTCTCTTATCTCACATAGGAGTAAACATGTGTGGAGATACCAGTCCGAAATGGTAATTTGCAACACACTAAAAATGTCGCTACCTCTATAATGTCCCATTTTAAAATTGTTTTTTTTTTTTAGAGTTATATATACCGCGAACTAGACCCGAGACTTCGGGTATCAGAGCGCTTTACATGAGCACAAGTTTCGTTTTGTTCCATTTTAGTGAGTGGTGAGGGCTACAAAGTCTCCTGGTGCATAATGAGATCTAGGTTGATGTCAGCTGTTATTAAGAGCAACTTCTTAAGTGGCTTGTGGCTGAGCCAAGTAATGAAGGCTGGAGGGAGAAAATAGAATTTAATGAAGTGAAAAAAAAATTGATAAACTAGACATGAAATAATTGACAAAAAATAGCAATATAATAAACTTTAAGTTACACCTAACGGATTAATGTAGGAGGAATAATAGGGCCAGCAATGTACGAGAAAAAGGGAGATAAAGGTAAAATGTAAAACCTGAGTTCCCCATTCAGGATGTTTCTTTGCTTTTTAATCCCCCCCCCCCAATGCCTATGATTCTCATGGGTGTGTCATGAGGGCCTATGAAATATCATGAATCCCAGAGTAAGACTCTGTGGTCTAGCGGGACACACCAAAGGACATACTTATGTAGGAATTCTGGCGCCCTGGTGCCACGCAACAGGGCGTAAGAGTGACGCAACTCTTAAGTTTGATTTATCAAGCCATGGAAGGCCTTGCGTGGCTTGATAAATCGAGAGTAACACAACAAAGTGCAAACTGCTGTGTTGCGTTACTCTGCACCTGAAAGGTGTTCCATGGGTGGAGCGTGGTGTTCCGGTGGTCGGACATTGGCCTTATGTACCCCAGGGAATATTCTGCACTGCCAGTATGGGTATTAAGGCCTTGCGATTGTTGTCCACCTGCAATGCACCCAAAAAGAAGCAACCTGTAACCCACATCTGTGCTGAGGTGCAGGCCCTTTGATCTCCCTCTGACTGGTTAGTAGAGAGTTGCTGAAGGTGGGAAGGTGGACAAACAAGGGGTGAAAAGACTCCCGGTCATCTTAATGTATTTTGCACTAATTCTGAGATCTAAGCTGTCATGATATCTGGCCTACACTCACATCTTTAGACATATTAAAAGTGGACGCAGGATACTGCAAACTGTTTTGGGGTGCCCACATTCAGAGTGCATGTAGAGTGTTGGCACTGCTGGCAGAGAGGCTTCACATCTTGGGTGGACGCAGTAAGCGGGACGCCTGAGTTCAGTCATGGAATGCACTTTCATGAATCCACAGGATTGTCAAGAGGTTTGCAATTGGCTGAGGCCATTTGGAGATGGGCCAGATGCATCAAAGGGTTTTGCCCATTCTGTGTCTATGGGAAAATGTGTTCATGCATATGGCCCTGTACAGAGTATACGTTTCTTACGCTCCAGAGTGCCCATGCTTCAACAGAAGTCGGAACTGGATACAGTGAAGCACTCAAAGAAAATCATTTTCATTGGTGGAGATAAAATCTATTTACTAAGCACTGTCTCAGGACTATCCTTTAAAAATTATGAACATGTATTTTTTTGGACACTTTGTTATTGAACATGGGAAACAAAAAAGGTCTTTATCACTTTAAATACATTGATATATTTTTGTTTTAATGCAAGTATTGTATAAAGGTAGCAATATATGTTGTGAAAATGATTGCTACTTGCCCAGGTAAACTTTAGAAATCTTATCGATGTTTGTTGTATTGCAGGCTATGAAAATATCACCATGACAGTATTTTACAACAGAGAGAGAGTGTTGTAATAAGGCAGAAGGTATTTATCTGTCGTAAAATACATAGTTCATATTGCTTAATGCATTGTTGGGTGTGGATTTGGAGCAGCATGGGAACATTCATCACTCTCATTGGATCTGAACTAAATGGTGAGTGCTATCTGACACTAACCTTGTCTTTAACAGTCCAGGAGCAGCCTTAAGTTTACACAGACTGACTCCCTATCCCAATTGTTCCTCAGTTATAATTGTGTGCACTATTATTCCTTCTGAATTTCATGTGCAGTGCATATGAGTGTGCCATGATTTATTATTTATTGTCCTATGTTTAGCTGAGTTCTCGAGCTCTACCCCAGTCTTCCTCTAAGTAAAGCCTTGGACGTGTCTGCCCTAGTTACTCTGAGGGTCAAATCCTAAAGGGTGACTTTCACATTCAGTTTTGGCTCCAACCATAGGCTAAGTCCCGGGACACCAGGGGCCGTATTATACATGCGGTGCATTTTCCTCCACTGCGCTGGGTGCACCTTTTAAAAGGTGCGGCCAGCGCAATGAAGGAAAATGCACCGCATGGGGGCAGTGCATTCATGTGAAAAACGAAGCAGCTTCTTTGAAGCCATTCCGTGTTTTCATAGTGAAGGCGCCAACCCACCTCACTTTGAAGGGGGAATAGAAATCCCCTTGCAGGCGGGTGCAGTAGAGTTGTCAGGGGGTCCATGGGCAAATTTAGGTTTGATTTATAGCCATGAATGATAGACAGAAATTCCTATTAACACAAATAGAGGGGATGGCAGAGGCAGTGTGATTGCCCTTTCTGAATGTGTGAATGAGCCCGTTTTTCTTCATTGTTGCCTGCAACGGAGGGAGGACTCAATCTCCCAGCAGTCTCGCTGCCCGAGTGCCGCCAGCGTGATGTCTGCCCGCGCCCGGAGGCGCTGAAAAGGGGCCAGGGCTTCCTGCAGCGCCGGAGCCCATTTTTCTTCATTGTTGCCTGCAGCGGAGGAAGGACTCAATCTCCCAGCAGCTCGCGGCCCGAGTGCCGCCAGCGTGACGTCTGCCCGTGCCCAGAGGTGCTGAAAAGGGGACAGGGCTTCCCGCAGCGCGGGAGCCCATTTTTCTTCATTGTTGCCTGCAGCGGAGGGAGGACTCAATCTTTCCGCAGTCTCGCGGCCCGAGTGCCGCCAGCGTGACGTCTGCCCGCGCCCGGAGGCGCTGGAAAGGGGCCAGGGCTTCCCGCAGCATGGGAGCCCATTTTTCTTCATTGTTGCCTGCAGCAGGGGGAGGACTCAATCTCCCAGTAGTCTTGTGTCCCGAGTGCCACCAGCATGACGTATGCCCGCGCCCGGAGGCGCTGAAAAGGGGCCAGGGCTTCCTGCAGCGCGGGAGCCCGTTTTTAGGTCTCGCGCCTAGCGTTGCAGTGCGCAGCACTGCTCGCGCAGCGCGAGACCTTTAGAAAGGGCTTCTGAAAACGACCCACACGCTCGTGCGTGTGGTTTTGTTTTCAGAAGCCCACATTAGCTGGAGCGTGCGTTTTTAAAAAACGGCACGCGGTTGGGCAAAGGCGGTGCATGTCCCGCCTTTGCTCCTCCCATTCCCGACGGTGGCCAGAACGCGCAGCAGCGCGCGTTCGCCTCGCTGCAGCTGCCGCGCTCCCCCCCCTCCTCCTCCTCTGGTGCACGCGCACCACTGGTTTCTTTCGCCGGTAATTTGGACCGAGCAGAAGAGAACTGGCTTCGCTGACCGATGTCGGTGACAAGGTATCTGAAGGAGGCCGGGGGTGCCAGGAGAAAGGGATTGCGTCGGCCTCGGAAGCAGCAACAGTACCGGCTCGTTTTCTATGCCCTTGTTTTCACCAGTGTGATGGAAGCAATTGATAGCACTCCAGGGGGCCTCTCATCTGAGGGCAGTCTCTGCTTGCACTCCCGAGCCCAGGCTTCAGGGGGCCTCTCAGCCGAGGGCAGTCTCTGCTTGCACTCCCGAGCCCAGGCTCCAGGGGCCTCTCAGCCGAGGGAAGTCTCTGCTGCACCCCGAGCCCAGGCTCTGCCTTGTCAGCTCACATCACACACAGGGGCAGCTGCCCTGCTCGGCTTTCAGGCCTCCGGTCACGTTTACATTTTGTGACTTGGTGCTGTGTATAGCGCTAGTGCAGGTAACGTGGGCTTCAGGCAGGTGTATTATTTCTGAAGGCCACGTCCCCGGACCCCGGTGCATGCAACACGGGTCCTGTGCACCCCTACAATAAAGTGGGGAGCATTGCGTTGAAGGCAGCTGTGTGTCAGCCGTGACGTGCTGTGCCTCAGTTTGTCTGAACCCAACACACAGCGCCACGTACAGGCAGAGTATGGTGTTGTACACAGGAGCATTTCATCGTAAAGTGGAGCCCCACTTAAAAGGCCAGCGCCCCTAGGTCCTTAAACATTCCAACGCACACAGCTGTGCCCGGCCCCGTACTGCCCGGGTGCCTGTTGGACTGCACTGTACAGCGCCGAGCACAGGGGGAGTGCTTCAAACGCTAGAATACTGGCGCGATGACCGCGCCCAACCTTGGCCAGCCCCTCCCCCCCACGAGCAGGGGGTCCCAGAGGGCCTCCATCCTCAGCAGCGCACACACTGCACGGGCGTGTTTTCTTCATTGGTACGTTCAGCGACGAAGCTACCGTTGGTGCAGCAGGCCCACTGAACCCTGATTATTGGTTTCTTTCACTGTTCAAACAGGAGCCGGTGGACCCATTTCATTCCTTTGCACTAGGGTCCGTGGCACCCTGGGTCCATGGCACAGTGACTGCGCCCTGGGTCCGTGGCACAGTGACTGCACCCTGGGTCCGTGGTACAGTACAGCGCCCCTGGGTCCGTGGCACAGTGACTGCGCCCTGGGTACGTGGTACAGTACAGCGCCGACTGTAGTGTTTCCAAACACCAATACAATAAGTCCGACCTTCCATCGCCTAATACATTTATTCTTTTGTGCCGTTGGCACCTGTTGGTTTCGAGGCACTATATGGTATGAAATGGCTCAGATATCTGGCAGCAGTTCACAGTAGCCCGTTCATATGTGGCGCTTTACAGAAGCCGGAACTCAGTCCTTTGGAGAGGGGCTTCAAGGCGCTTGTTCGTGTTGGTTTTTAAAAAAAATCCAGTCTTTAATTATATATTTTCTGTCTTAAAACGAAACAAAACGACCTAAACTTGAAAAACAATTCGCACATTTCTGGCGTGTTCGCTGTGCGGCTGCCAGGGCTGTGGGCGCAGCGCACGCTCCCGGGGCAGGACGCGCCCTGCCGGAGCCCAGCGGCGTCTGATCCCTGGAACCGCACGGCGCTTTCATCTTAATGCTCTTTTCGCGCCGTGAGCCCTGCGTGGAGTCAGTGGGAGCGGGCGAGCTCTCTGACGCGGAAACTTAGGACGTCGGTGCGCCTTACAGCCAGGGGTGTGCCCAGATTACGGGCCCTTGCCAACCTCAGAGATGGCACAGCCCATGGCGTCCACAGATTACGGGCCCCTCAGAGCTGGGACAGCCCGTGGTGTCCACAGACTGCGGGTCCTTGCCATCCTCAGAGCTGGTAGAGCTTGTGGTGTGCCCAGATTGCGGGCCCTTGCCACCATCGGAGCTGGCACTGCCTGTGGTGTCCGCAGATTGCGGGCCCTTGCCACCCACAGAGCTGGTAGGCCCTGTGGTGTCCAGAGATTGCGGGCCCTTGCCACCATCGGAGCTGGCACAGTCAGTGGTGTCCGCAGATCGCGGGCCCTTGCCACCATGGGAGCTGGCACAGTGAGTGGTGTCCACAGATCGCGGGCCCTTGCCACCCGCAGAGCTGGCACAGTTAGTGGTGTCCACAGATCGCGGGCCCTTGCCACCATCGGAGCTGGCACAGTCCGTGGTGTCCACAGACTGCGGGCCCTTGCCACCCTCAGAGCTGGCACAGCCCGTGGTGTCCACAGACTGCGGGCCCTTGCCACCATCGGAGCTGGCACTGCCTGTGGTGTCTGCAGATTGCGGGCCCTTGCCACCCACAGAGCTGGTAGGCCCTGTGGTGTCCAGAGATTGTGGGCCCTTGCCACCGCCGGAGCTGGCACAGTCAGTGGTGTCCACAGATCGTGGGCCCTTGCCGCCATCGGAGCTGGCACAGTCAGTGGTGTTCACAGACCGCGGGCCCTTGCCACCCTCAGAGCTGGCACAGTTAGTGGTGTCCACAGATCGCGGGCCCTTGCCACCATCGGAGCTGGCACTGCCTGTGGTGTCCGCAGATTGTGGGCCCTTGCCACCTGCAGAGCTGGTAAAGACTGTGGTATCCACAGATTGCGGGCCCTTGCCACCCTCCGAGCTGGCACAGTTGGTGGAGTCCACAGATCGGGGGCCCTTGCCACCCTCAGAGCTGGCATAGCCCTTGGTGTGCTCAGAGAGCCCGCCAGTTGCACCTGCAGAGCTGGTACAGTGTCTGACAGGCCCAGAGCGCACGCCACGGCCTTCGGCGTGCCCAGTGTGCAGGGCTGTGCCCTCCTCTGCCTGCGCTGCATGTACCCAGTGTGCAGAACCGTGCCATCTGCCTGTGGTGCGCCTGGAGTGCAGTCCAGTGCCACCCGCAGAGCCGGTAGAGCCTGTTGTGAGCCCAGGTGCCAGCCTGAGTCACCTATGGAGTGAGGACTGCCGAGGAGTTCCCAGATGGTGGGCCGGTGCCATCTGCAATGCTGGCACAGGCTGGCACACCCTCTGTTGTGTCGCGGCACCCCTGCCAGGCCCCCCAAGCCCTCCTCAGTTCTAACCCCGCAGACAGACACACTGTGAACCATCTACAGGAGCATCTGTGGAACAGAGCCCGTCTTCACAGCCAGAAGCTTCCTTCCGCTGCCCAAGACTTTTATACATGAAAACGAAAGTGAGGCTTCCTAGCCATGGAATGTCCTCTTGTATCCCCCCCGTGTGACAAAGCTTTACATTCATTGCATAGCGCCTCGAAGCTGGGCTGGCCGGCTGTTCAGACATTGGGACGAGCCACAGCGCCTTCTTGATGCCTTCGAGGAGTCACTGGATAACTATTAACTAAGAAACCACATCATATTGGCCAGGAAAAACAAGCATTTGCAATGCAATAGGTCTCGCATTATTAAAGTTTGAGCTATTGGTGTTGCATTATTTAGCAATGCCAATAGCTCAAACTCTAATAATGCGAGACCTATTGCATTGTAAATGCTTGTTCTTCATTGTTGCTTGCAGCGGAGGGAGGACTCAATCTCCCAGCAGTCTCGCGGCCCGAGTGTCGCCAGCATGACGTCTGCCCGCGCCCGGAGGCGCTGAAAGGGGGCCAGGGCTTCCCGCAGCGCGGGACGTGCTCAGGCGTGCCCGGCGTGTCTGCGCCCGTCAGATCCCAGAGGAGGCTGGGCTGGGCTCTCCCTCTTGGCATCGTTATCCGGTGCCTCGACCTTCAATCAATACCAACCGACATCGCCGAGGCTGCTTTACAGGGATCCAGTGAACGGCCAGTCAGGTTCCAGGTGAGCCTAATACAATTTTACTCAGGCCTTGATCAACTAGACCCAAGCGCAACAAGGTAAGCCCTACGGGGGCAATACTCTAACTCTACCTTTTGGCCACTTGCTTCACAACTGTGCGGGGGAAATGCAGTGGCCCGATAACGACATTAAATCTTCCACCCGCACCTACACATTCACAGAGCAGGGAATCATGGGGAAATGTAAGACAGCCGCTGTGATTCATGCTGCCCCATTAACCACGACCATGGACTGTTTCTTGCAAAGAGCGACGGGGGTTCTCGATAAGGAAATCAAATTGGTGGAGCGCCGTCTCTCTCGGTCCCCGGTGAGCCATTTACACCTGCCAGTCTCTGTCCCTGCACATGGTCTACAGTGCACCCCGGGAGCGGAATCAGATGCTATTCCTGCACTCCCGACTGAACACATAAATCAAGGACCAGGCAACCCGAGGAGCAATGAAGTTCAGGTCACCGCCGTTGAGCCGCTGACCGGCGGTGAGCTGATATCTCTGGTGCCCTCATCAGGACTTAGGACCCCATTCCAAAATCTAGCCTCTCGGGCTGATGCGCAGGAGGGGCGACTTCAAGGGGGGCCTGGACCTGGGGCTAAGCGCAAGTGTTCCACTCCAAGGGTCAGGGCAAAATGCACCAAAGTGGATACCCCATCCTCCAGCTCCCAGGGTGTAGTTCCCGTCTCGAAAGACTATCTGGTGGCCATGCTCGAGGCATGTTTGGGCTCCCTTCTTGCCCGCCCGGACTCCAAATTGTAACCAATTAAGCAACGGCTGTCCTCAATTGAGAGGGAACTCTCTAACTTGTCTTTACTCACCAAGTCCCCCAACCTTGTTTACTGCAACAGTGATGCAGCAGCTGTAGTTGCAGCACCTGATTCTGTCATGAGAGGCTAACAGCGTACGCACCACGCATCTTGGGAGCATTACCCCTTTTTCTGGCCCTCCTACTCGTAACAGCCATCATCTACCTCCCACAGGAGGTTTACAGGCGAGGACATGCCCCCAGGACCAAGTCAGGCCAGAGGCCAGTCAACAAAGGGAGCCGGCTACCTGCAAGAGGGTGGCCAGCGGGGAGGCCCCTACCATCGTCAATGATGTCCAGGAAACACAGTCCCAGGGTCCTAGCTTCATCCATCTACCCCCCGAAGCAACTCCGTATGTGGTGGTCCTAGGAAATGTACCAGTCCTAAAGCCGGGTGTCACCGAGGACTTTTACCAACTAAAGAACAAGGTCCTTCACTGGCTCAACAATAACACACCCTTGGACCTCAGAGTGGAGAGGCACATTATCATGGGCCGGAGGGTGGCCTGGATAGAAGGTTCAAAAAAGAGCAGCAATGGTGACTGCGTTATCATCAATTTTAATCGACCACACTTGGCAGAAAGGATTCTTCACACAGCTAGCAACCGCAAAACCATGGGCCTAAACTCCTCCATTAGGGCCCTTCCCCTGGGCTATTTCTATTCACCCTCATCTTTGACACCACAGCCTAGAAATCTAGTGACTCCGGCCTTTCCCGAATGGCCTCAACTGTCCTCACCGGTCCCTCTTTTTAACTCCTTTGCACCACTGGGGCAACTTGACACCTGCGATTGACTGGACAGGCCAGTACCTAAGACTCCCAAAGTGCCTTCCTCACTCTCAGATCCTAAGGACCAGCCGGACCGGGGGTTTTCCTGCAGTCATGCTTCGGTCAGCAACTGCCTTTTTGGATAAATTCCAGTTAAGATGTGAGCTTAGCGAATTCTTTTGCAAAATCCGAATAAAAACATTCTTCATGGGAAAGGAAAAACCAGAAGAAGACAACAGCCACACAACTCTCCGTCTGAAGTCTACCTTCTGTCCACCTGCATCACTCATGCCACCAGAAGTTATCGCATTTGAGGAGGGAGTATCCAATGAGGTTGAACAACTTCAACCCAAGAGGGATGTATATAACAACCTGAGCAGGAAGGAACGTGAGGCCTTAAAAACTTTAAACACTAGAGATGACATTATTATCAAACCGGCCAATAAAGGCGGAGCAACTGTGATACAGAGCACCAGCACCTACAGAGAAGCTTGCCTGACCCTCCTGGCCGATGAGACATTACAGAAAGATCTACAGGGATCCTACTGCACGTCTCAAGAAAACCATTGAGACTCTGACAACAGAAGCCTTGGAAAATAACTGGATCACCAAGAAGGAACGTGACTTCCTCATTTCAGAAAACCCGAGGGTTCCCCTGTTCTACACTATACCAAAAATACATAAGGACAAACTTCCGCTCCCGGGGAGACCCATTGTATCGGGGATTGGGTAACTCCTTGAACTCTTGTCAAAATATACAGACTGGTTCCTCAGACCACTTGTCACATGGATAAAATCATATGTACAGGACACTAAACATCTGCTTAACCTTCTCGCTGACCTTGAATACAATCCAGAGGAGAACACCATGATGTGTTTAGACGTAGAGGCACTGTACACTAGCATTCCTCAGGAAGAAAGCTTTCGCGTGATTGAGGAACTCCTACGTAAGGAGGAGTGGCAATGGGATGCACCGGTAGAATGGGTCATCACTTTGATGCATCTGGCCGTAACGGAAAATTTCTTCAAATTTGAAGATCAAATGTTCCTTCAAGTCCATGGGACTTCCATGTGCAGTACATTTGCGCTGAGCGTAGCATGTCTGTTCATGAGCCATTTTGAGGAACAATACATCTGGCCGACCAACCCATTCTCTGATAGAATCTGCAAGTGGTACAGATACATAGATGACATTCTTGTCATCTGGAAAGGAGACAAGCCCAGTATACACAAAACAAATGAGAGGGGCCCCTTGGCCACCAAATGGGTAGGGCACCAACTAGACCGTAGTCAAGAACAAAACCCCTTTAGGTATATTTCACAAAACAGAGCCAAACCACTCTTCCCATCCAGACTATCACCAGGGCATAACACCATCAAGGGCTCAGTATATCCACAATATAAAAATATTTTATTGAAATTTCAAATATTCATGAACATGAAATCATTATACATAGCTAAAAAAGATAAAATTATACACACAAGAGAAATTTTTCAGTTAATCATAGGGAGAAATTGCTAGAAAATTCTTTCTAATCATCAAAAAAAGCTAAACATTAGATCAAGATCTGTGAGACATTAACCGCTTAATACATTTGATATTAACAATTTCACAAATGTCACCACAATCTCTAGTTCGCCTTTTCTAGTATGCGGCGACGACGCGTTTCGGTGGATATCTGTATTCAAAGAACCACCTTCCTCAGGACAAAGATATTATCTCTCCCACATGGACATATGGATCTGTAGCGAATCAGGATACACATCTAATTGCAGCCGCAATACATATTATTTGCAGGCCACAGTACGAGGATTCTAAAATCTCACTGTAGGGCATCCCATTCGGATATAGGAGTACCCTTTTTGATTTCGGAGGTTGTGTGGAGAGACCCTTTTTGATTTCGGAGGTTGTGTGCCCCGAACTTTGGCCATATCGTGTGGAATAAGAAACAACACGCAGTGCCTGATTGGGTCATATCTCGTGTATCTAAGGAGAGGACAGGCTTCAAGGAATTCGTGAAGTCACCGTGTTTTTACCTAGTACTGGACAGTGTATCGACGAATATGCCATGCTAAACATTGTTACATAATTTGAAGCGGCAGGGATTGACGCCTCACAACGAGATCTGCATTATGAGGATTGTTTTTAAACTTTAAGATTTACTCCTATATCCGAATGGGATGCCCTACAGTGAGATTTTAGAATCCTCGTACTGTGGCCTGCAAATAATATGTATTGCGGCTGCAATTAGATGTGTATCCTGATTCGCTACAGATCCATATGTCCATGTGGGAGAGATAATATCTTTGTCCTGAGGAAGGTGGTTCTTTGAATGCAGATATCCACCGAAACGCGTCAACGCATACTAGAAAAGGCGAACTAGAGATTGTGGTGACATTTGTGACATTGTTAATATCAAATGTATTAGGCGGTTAATGTCTCACAGATGATCTTGATCTAATGTTTAGCTTTTTTTGATGATTAGAAAGAATTTTCTAGCAATTTCTCCCTATGATTAACTGGAAAATGTCTCTTGTGTGTATAATTTTATCTTTTTTAACTATGTATAATGATTTCATGTTCATGAATATTTGAAATTTTAATAAAATATTTTTATATTGTGGATATACTGAGCCCTTGATGGTGTTATGCCCTGCAGTGATAGTCTGGATGGGAAGAGTGGTTTGGCTCCGTTTTGTGAAATATACCTAAAGGGGTTTTGTTCTTGACTACGGACAAGCCCAGTATGACAAACTTTTCAGGGTGGATTAACCAGCTCAACCCACACCTGCGATTCACGATGATGTCAAGCAGCGAGAGAGTATCCTTCCTTGACGTAAACCTCACAGCAAAGGAAGGTAGACTAATTAGCTCATTGTACACAAAACCCACAGATAAGAACAGCTTGTTGCACTTTAAAAGTGCACATCCGCGGGCCCTGAAAGAGAACCTGCCTGTTGGACAGTTCCTCAGGATTCGTAGGAACTGTGCCGACTTAGGTGACTATAAGAAAGAAGCCGAGAAATTGACCAACAAACTACAGCAAAAAGCATATCCAAAAAAGATCATAGACAAGGCACAGAAAAGATCACGGAATACCCCGAGAGCAGCCCTCTTAGAAACCAACCAGAGGCCAGAGGCAGACTTATTGATATGTGTCACCACGTACAATTCTTCCTCAAACGAGGTTAAGAAAATCATAAACAAGAAATGGCAAATCCTGACATCAAATAAACTAACATTTGAAAGACCTATGTTTTCCTTTAAAAGAAACAAAAGCCTCAGAGACACACTTGTACATACGGACACATACAAACCCAAGGGTACCAACCAACTGACACTATGGAATCAACCGCCAGTCATGGGTCATTATCAATGTGGGTCTTGTGTAGTATGTCCATTCACGGAACACACTAAACAAATAAACCTAGGCTTGAGATACCCATGGGAACAACGGGCACATACAAACTGTAATTCTGAACACGTTGTGTATTTGATTACATGCCCCTGCCAACTGATGTATGTTGGGATGACCAGTAGGAAGGTTAAAGAACGGATAAGCGAACATCGCAGTACAATAAGATGATCCGTAACAGCAACAAAGCTAACTGCCCACTACCTAGAAAAAGTCCACAAAGACATAAAATGGACCATTATTGAAAAAGTAAAGGGAAGTGGTAACCTGACAAAGAGACTGCTAGAACGGGAACAACGCTTGGTCTATCGGCTGAGGACCCACGAGAATGGGTTAAATGATTTCATTCCGTGGAATCAACTTAACCAAAGATGAATTCTATTTAGAGCACAGGACCTTATAATTCTCTCATAACTGCATTGAAATATCATTAATGGGGTCTTCCCCCATGTAGGGACACTAGATATGCCCTCACATCACAAAGCGCCACGCAGCTGGACAGAGGGATTAACGTAATGCCATGTTTACCCTTTTGGGCATAGTAGCAGGGAAGTTTAACTGCCCCGACATTCATCACGGCTGGCCCAAAACAAGTAATGGTGTGTTAATACAGATTAAGGTTGTTCATTGGAATAAAGTTATGTCATTTGAATGACGTTGTGTTACTCCATGTGGTGTCATGTAACCACCCATCGGCTTATCCATGCACAATTATGAATGATGATGTGCTGTGGGTTGGGATCTAGGCAGTCACCTGCCCATGTATCTATACAATATAAACATAAAAGAATGCCCCCTTTTTTTATGTGGAACAGTGTAACGATTCACGAACACACCGTAGTTTAAAATAGTCAACTATAAATTGTGAAAAAAATGTTATCCCCCAGGGGTAGAATCCAAAAATGTGCGAGTAACCAGGTGGAAGTGTGGCATTAGGGAAATCATAAGTGTTACTCTTCACGCGCTTCCACGGAGCCCAGGCATTCCATGGGACTACAGTTCCCAGAATCCCGTAACGTTGGGTAACATGCACGTCCGGTTCCCGCGTTTCCTCAACGTGAGACACACCTAGTGGGAGTGTTGAATACCGGCAACAACACGGAAACGCCGGCTTCCTAAGGATGAACAGAGCAGCCCTCGGGGCGCAAGCCCGGGGACACAGACCAAGTAGGTGCTGTTACAGGGCAGGACCCTTGACGGAGTAAGTATTAAAGAAGGGGCAGACTGCTGGGAACTCTTAATACCAGGTAGGACTTGACCTTCGAACACCAATAGAAATAACTAAAGGCAAATGTGGTGCCGTTTTCTTTCTTTTTCCTCTTTGTGTCTCCCTTAACTGTTTTTTACGATGGGCACACGACAACGAACAGAGTTTGACTAAAGGGCTACCCTTGATATGCTGAAGTCCCCAGTGATGCGTATACTCTCCCAAAATGGGGTAAGGGAGAGAGACATGTTTGAAATGTATGTGTGAGTGTGACACAATGGCGATTGATTTTAGCAGTGTGTGGTTTGATGTGAATGACACTGGAATGGTTTCTAAGGTGACTACATATGCACTGTAACGTGAATAGTGGCGGTATGCGATATATATCGCCACATCACTGTATGTATCACAAGGCAAAGTGCTACATTGATAAATAGTACTGGATACACATACCAGGATGGTATGACGAGTGATGGCTTCTACACACCCTCCCTGTATGACAAGCATGGGTGTATATAAGAGCACATCACCAATGGGAAGCGTTGATACTATGCCAATAATGTTGCGCTATGATCTCCTTTCTCTCTTCTTCTTTCTCATTTCAAGATGGAGTCAAGAATCATAATAAAAGTAAGATAATTAATCTGATGACATTTACAAAGGAGCAGCTATCTGCCCCTGTAAGATAAAAGTGGATAAGGATTACCCGGTCCGCAATAACCAGTGAGGATACCCCTTTTTCTGCCCTGAAGAAAGTCCTGGACCTTACTGGCCATTCAAGGACTGAAACATGTTGGCACTAGGGTCATACGACCATAAAACTCCAAGTGACCCCCCTAGTTTTGTATTTTAATATCCCTGACAGTTCCACGAATAAAGGGATACTGGGATCTGTCTGCGGATTTTTAATCTTTAACACCCCCTGGCCATATCTCTCCAAGAGCTCCCTGTAATACGGTTGAGCCCACCCTGACCTTTAGGAGTCGGGGTGACCCGATGATGAAGCATGACACTACTAGAGTGTGTGAGGGTAATACTAACAAAAGGAATGGTTTCCTTCCCCACAATCTAGTGGGTAACAACTAGAGTGCTTCAAAAGAACCTTCCCATACCGAACTAACCAGGGTTAGCTTTAGATACCTGTGAATGTGATACACAAGACCGTGGGGTACTTGTTGTGGAATAGAGTCTAGTACGGGAGGACGTACTCCCACTAGAGATCCCCTCTCGGCCCTTACGGCACAGGAGAAGTTGCCCTTCTCTGAGTGCCATAGTGTTCTTGTCATTTTAACTGACCAGGGCTTCAAGTAGAAAACTGTCAGCTGGAGCCTAGAGCTACAATACATATATATATACGTATATATACTTTTCCCCTCAATCCAAGTCAATGAAGCTTGACCAAATGACAGAAATATGTTACTCTCAATGAAAACGCATCTAATGTGCAGGTGACAGGATCTTCAGTCCAAGAGGCACAGAACTACCTTGAGGAGACAGTGTCATTCATAAGTACAATTCTACCCTCATTATTCCAATAATATCCTATTCCCACTTCCAAGCCTGAAAAGGAGGTTACACTATTGGGAAATGTGCAAGATACAACCCAGTGCCCAATGGCTTCTGGGCCTACTATAGCCACGAAATTCGAGGGCCTTATTATAAGTTTGGCGGTCCTGTGGGCCGCCGTATCGGTGTTGGCGGTCCGTGCGCTGTGAGATGGGCAGTCCGACCGACATATTACGAGTTGGGCGGATCAGCTTTGCAAAGACAATCGCTGGACCGCTGCTGGTCTGCCGATACTGCCAGCAGACCGCTGACCACTGGGTTTGCGATCGGGGAAAGGCAGCCACCATAGGGCAGTACAGGGGAGTTGCCTGTTCCATGAGCGAACCACGGCGATTCGATCGCTTGCTTCAAGGTGGTGGTGACAAAGGATTTGGGGTGCGTACTCACCCCTTTCTTATTTTTCCAGGCAGATTCCAACGTGGATCCCTTTCTCCAGGTCCATCCTTCACAGCGGGATCCTTACCCCGAAGATTACAATCCTGTGTGCAGCGATCTACAGGTAAGTCCTTTTCGTACCATATACCCATTGCCAGGACTGCCCACATATGGGCCAAACCCTGGTAATGGGTATATGGTATTGTTCCACATATATCATGCATATGTGTGCATCCAACACATATGCAGTCGAAATGCACAAACAGGCATCAATAACATTGGTAATAGTACTCACTACCGCTGCAAGATCCCCGCCTCCACACCGCTGGCCCCTTGGTCAACTCGTAATACCGCGGTCTTTGGACCTCCAGCACCGTGGGCTGCTGGTGGGGGTGGACATGGTCCTATAGCGGTCCACCACCAAACTCGGAATAAGGCCCTTAGTATTACAGGAAGTATGAAACTAATATAAAGTGACATTCATATTTGATTATAAGCGTTGATACACCTGGCTCTTCGGCTAAACAGATCTGCGGACCCCTCCCCCCCCCCCTCAGCGCCTTGAGACCCTCACGGGTGAGTAGCTCGCTTACAATTCCCTGATTGATTGATTGGGTTATCTACATGATTGCTAACACTACCTTACCTAGAAATATAGGAACATGCTACAGGCAAAATTGTTTACACTTTGGTTAAAAAGAAAGTACTTTAACCCCTTCCCTGCGGGGGTAATTCCCCCACGGGTGCGGGGGGGGATGAGCGCGGCGCCGCGGTGCTCATGACGAGACCAGCTCGTCATGAGTCACAGTGGAGCTGTGCTCATGACGAGCTGGTCTCGTCACAACCCCGCCCACTCATTAATTCTCCCGCACAGGCGGGGAATTAATCCCGCGTGGGCGGCGCGCAGCCGTTATGACGAGACCAGCTCGTCATGAGCACAGCTCCACTGTGACTCATGACGAGCTGGTCTCGTCATGAGCACCGAAGCGGTTAAGCTCACATCAAAATAAAATACAACTCAGTTCAATAAAGGTACAGTTACTGTGTTGCATTCTCATATATGATCCCCAGTAAGACTCTGTACCCCCTCAGGTGTCCTCTACTCTTTCTTGGAGTTCTAATGTCTATTGTCCCCAGTGTATCATAGGGACATAGGCATTAATCAAGCCCAGATACAATTCACTCTGGATTACCCCACTAGCTTTGATGTGTAGATCAATTCAATGGCTTTTGAGATGACATGGCCACAAATGTTATTGCTAGCATGGCAGGCTTCTCTGCACATTCTGTCTTTCAGTCTGTTCACAGTTAAAACCTGTTTTACTTGCTCGGTGGACCAGCAACTGGTGGTGCTGGCAGGTGTACTCTGTGAAGTCATTCCTGCAGCAGAGCTAAGATGACAGGCTCTCTCAGGTCATGGATCAAGGATGAGGATCGCCATGGCAGGCCTGCATTTCAGCACTCATCTTCAGTATGTGTGACCTTCCAGGCTGGTTGCAGATCGGTCACAGCAGTTTCAGGCTCTGGGTCTTCAGAAGTTGGAAGGTGGTTGTGTTTTAGCAGCTGCAGTTTCTGGGCTACATCAGGGAGTCTACATTGGCGATGATGGCATTTCTTTTGGGGGCAGTTCTGTTGATAGGCAGCACTAAACTTTCAGGCACACCACAGGCCACAATCAACACAATATCGCTTCAAAATTGAAAGATTAGGCGCAGTTCACAATGGGAAACACTCAGGAAAACTGGGAACACCCATACAACATGTACCACTCCAGTTTTCACTGACAAAGGCAGTCTGCCTCTTCAAGGTGTCCCTCACGCTGAGCTTCTCCTCCCCTACAGTCTCTTTCCATGCAGGGTCAGGCACTCTACTTACCTTTCTCAGTCTCAACAGGCAATCAAACTTCTACATGCTAGGCAAAATCTCAGCTCCTCTACCAAGAAGTGCAGACTTCAGGTCTCTTCACCCCTGGGAGACAGACACCAGTCATTTTCATTTTCTAGACAGGGATTGTGGATCCATTGTAAATGACTGAAACTGGTTGAAAGAGCGTGAAGTATTTGTGAAAGATTGAGAATTAGAGGATTAAAATAAAATATAATTTTCCATTTCCTCTCCACTCCTCCTTCAATCACCTAGCCACCCCCCGATTTGTCTCCCATTCCATCCCTATCTTTCTGTATATAAATAAGTTATCCCTATCAGTTCTGGTCAGCCCAGCTGGTACTCTAAGAATGCATCTAGAAACATATTTTCAGGATGGATGTTAATAAAAAGTGGAGGCCACATTGAATATGACCCAAAAGACCACATTGCACCAGAGTAAATTGCTGAGTGTCCCTGGGAGTCTAGTTTCTAAACAAATCATTCACATAGACTAATAAGTGAATAATACACAAACATAATTATGTTGCTCCTCTTCAATGATGAGCATAGTCTCAAAGACTCTTGATCTGTTATCCAATCCTGGATGTCTTTAACATGAATCAAAATAATTAGTGCAGTTCCAAATAGTTTGGTCTTCCAGTTACAATAGAAAGGCAAACGCTACATCTCAAACTTTTGCTTAAATGACGTTTTTAGCATGAAGTTCATTTTTAGCATACTACATCAACTTACTTTACTGTATCCTGGGAAGGCATTCCATGGGCAGAGAGTGGGTGTTCCCATGCGGCGAATGCGTCAAATTGGAATGCCTTCCCAGGGGAAGTGTAACGAGAAGAAATATATTTATTTCTCTTTGTTTTTTCCCCTTTCTAAGTGTTCCGCATTCTGCAGCACACACTTAGAAAGAAGAATAAAACCTTGGAAAATAGTTTTATGCAGGAAAGTGTCTCTTCCTGCACAAAAACATTGCTGACTGTAATGCAGGCACCCTTGCACCATGGTGCAGGATGCCTGCATTGGCACTTGGCAGCAGCCACAAGTGTGCAAGCAAAGAGAGAGAACAGGAATGCGCCATATCTTAGCACATATGTTGCATCTCTGCCCTCTCTATTTGTTTCAGTACAGTACACAGGAGCGGCCGGTCCATTGGGGCTGAGGTGCCACGTCCCTCCACCTTTTGCCCCTCATGAACAGTGTCTGTCAGGCTGAACAAAGGTCAGCCCGACATACACTGTTTAGTTTCAGGTCAGGCAGCCAGGAACCAGACATGTGCATTTAGCGCAGGCTCCTGGCTGCTTGAGCTGAACTTTGCTGGGCTGAGGAAGTCACAGCTCCTGTGGGCGTGACTTCCTTAGCTCAGCAAAGGTCCCTGAGGCCCTCCCCTCAGTGACAAGGAGTAGCGTCACTGATTGCCTTGCACCTGGGCGCTTCAGGTTTAAGCCCTGAAGCGCCCAGGGTGGAGTGTCAATCAGTGACACTTCATCACAGAGTGGGGTGGGGTCAACAGTCTCACTGACCCCATCCCACTCTGTGATGATGTTGGGACTGCTGCCTTCCCTTATTGGCTGACCTTAGGTCCTAAGCCTCCTGGAACCTCCGAAGCAGAGCTGGCTGCAGGTAAGTGTTTGTTTTTCTTTTAAACTGTTTGGTGCATGTATGTATGTATGTATGAATTTTTGGTGAAGAGTGTTGTGAATGGATGTGTTTGTGTGCGTGCGTGCGTGCAAATACATTGCCTTGAGTGTTTTGTGTATGTGTGTGTGTGCGTGAGAGTGCGTCCCGTCCGCCCCCCTCCCTCCAAAACTTACCGGCTGCCACTGACAGTACATTAAGTTGTCTTCCTCCGTTGCGCCACATTTAAGTAAATATGCCCCCAAGGGGGCATATTTAAGACCCAGTGTATGCCACGTTTGCACCACGCAATGTAGTACATGAATGATGCAAATCTTAAGTTAGATTTGCGAAGCCATACAAGGCCACTTTGCGTGGCCCTGAGTGGCTCCATAAATCTGGAATAAAGCAATATAGCGCAAATCACAGTTTTGCCTTACTCTGCCCTGGAAAAGCATTTCATGGGCATTGCATAGGTATTCCCAAGCAACTCACATAGATTTTGATGCATTCCCATGTTTACCAGAATAGGTAAACCTGGGAATGCGCCAAAAGAATATATCTTCCCAGAGACAGCGTAACAAGTAGAAATATCTTTGTTTCTCCTCGTTACTTCCTCTTTCTATATGTGCTGCTAGAAAGAAGAATATGCCTCTCAGGATTGTTTTTGTGCAGGAAGATGCCCCTTCCTGCACAAAAGCAATACTGCATGCAACGGAGGCACCGTTGCACCATGTTGCAAGGCTGCCTGCGTTGGCGCTAGGTTGCCCAAAGGGCACCATAGCAGGGGAAAAGGTAGGAATGCACCGTATTGACTTTAATACAGTGCATTCCTGCCCTTTCATTGTGACTTGCTGCGCTGCACTGTGTGAAAATTTCATTAATCTACCCCTAAATGTCTAATTTATGGCATACTTTGCAAGCTACTGCGAAATTGTATCAAAATGAAGTTATGTATACTCTAGCCTCCGGTCTTGACATAAAATGTACTTAATTGTGTGATAGGAATGACACTGCAAAAAGTGGCGAGACAAAGTAAATGTACAGTAGGCTGGGTTGTGAACTTATTAATGGCCATATGAATAATCATTATAATGTTTTGAACATGGCCGTCCATGCTTCTAATTGCCAAGTCACTAACTTTTCTCTACTTCTCATTTCCATTACCCCTCCGTACATTTGCTGTCCCCGGTCTGTCTCCACCTGATGGGCTCTGCTGAGCTCAGCAAGGAGTGGACAGACTCCATTAATAATGAAACCAAGATTGCCTGTCTATAGATCGCCCTGTGACTCCATGACAAGCAATGGGCAGCTCGAGCCATGTTAGCAGAGGGAGTTGTTCCAGAACAGCAGGCCGCTCATAGCGACACAGTCTGGGAAGGCCATAGCCAGCATAACTGTCCTTCCGTCACCATGGAGACGAGGTTGCAGAACTACAGAAGAGAGGCCCTTGTAGATGCATCTTGCCAGTGGATGCGTCACTAAACATCTAAGCACCTAGGGGTTCGTGCAGCTGAAAGGGAATGATGAAAACGCATCTGTTCATGGGCCAGTTGACCAAAAGAATATGCATTCTCTCCACCACCGTCCTGACTCAATCTGATGAGAAATGTCATTGTAATAAAGGCTGTGGGTAATTTCTTACGGGTAAACAAAATCTGGTTTTAAACAAAAGAAATAAACGTAATAATGGTCTGTCGCTCTCTCTCTCTCTCTCTCTCTCGTTCTCTCCAGTCCTTATTTATCTGGCTGTTAGTTCTTTCTCAATTTCCATAAAAAGTAAAAATGTCAAATAATGCTGAAATTTGAATACTAAAGAACGAAAATGGGATATAACGGAACAGTTCTAACTATAAGATAATTGAAATTGAATCGAAATATATATATATATATATATATATTCACTGAAAAAACCATAGGTTTCAGACACATTATAGTTACAAATTAGCATTTAAAAAACCTTTGAAATTCACTGAAAAAACCATAGGTTTTAGGGACAGTTATAGTTACTTGGACATTGCACTCGTACAAAACCCGTGAAATTCCCCGTTATAGTTAGTTCAGCTAACTATAACTCGCGCTCCACAATGCACTGCTGATGACGTCACATATTACATCACTCATGACATGGTCAGTGACATCACTGATGACATCTCAAATGACATCACTGATGACATCATCCAGTGACTGTGTGTTTCTGTAAAGTTAATATATATAGGAAAAGACGTATTGAAGAATGAGTGGGTGTGTAAGTGTCTGTATGGATGATTTAGTAGGTGCGTGACTGACTCTATAAGTGAGTGATTTAACGTATCTTACTGAATGCATGGGTTAGTGACTAAACTGGGTGAATGTCTGTATCCGTCTGTCTGTTGCTGTGTAAGTGGCTGCATGTGTTTGTGAATAGCTAAATGAGTGTCTATATGAGTTATTGAATGCTTGTCTGAGTATCTGTATGGGTGCCTGAGTGTTTGTGTGGGAGGGTGTGTGCAACTCTGTGCATAGATGTGTGAGTGGGTGATTCACTGGGTGGAGGGTTTCATGAGTGCATCTGTGATAGACTGTATGGGTGGGTAAGTGTGTGTAAGAGTGTGTTAGTGAGTGAATGTATGTCCCAGTGGTACATGTGTGAGTAACTACATATGTGAAAGGCAGTATATATGTGTGTTGGAGTATATAAATAGCTATAAGCAAGAGTGAGTGATTGTGATAGTGGCTGTATGGATGAGTGTGTGCTTGTATCAGTGATTGTATAAGAGCGTAACAATGTGCTACTATTTGTATGAGTAAGTGAGCTGGTGTGTGTATAACTGTATAGGTGAGTAAATGGCAGTGTGTTTAATTATTTGCATGACTGACTAGGTGTCTGAGTATCTCTATGGATGAGTGGCGTTGTTTGAGTGTCTATATAGGAGTAAGAGTGCATATGATAGTCCTGTACTGAGTGACCGTAAGTATGAGTGACTGTACAGGTGAGTGAGTGGATGTGTGTGTGTAGACCTAAGAATCAGTGAGTGGGTATGTAGTTATTGGTGTTGGAGTGTCTATGGTTTTGCGAATGGCAGTCTGTAATTTAGAGTGGGTGTATCAAAGATTATATTAGAGTGTGAGGAGGTGCATCAGATTATCACGTGGATGATGTCATCAGTGATGTCATTTGAGATGTCATCAGTGATGTCATCAGTGATGTCACTGACCATGTCATGAGTGATGTAATATGTGACGTCATCAGCAGTGCATTACGGAGGCGCGAGTTATAGTTAGCTGAACTAACTATAACGAGGGAATTTCACGGGTTTTGTCACGAGTGCAATGTCCAAGTAACTATAACTGTCCCTAAAACCTATGGTTTTTTCAGTGAATTTCAAAGGTTTTTAAATGCTAATTTGTAACTATAACGTGTCTGAAACCTATGGTTTTTCAGTGAATTTCAAAGGTTTTTAAATGCTAATTTGTAACTATAACGTGTCTGAAACCTATGGTTTTTTCAGTGAATTTCAAAGGTTTTTTAAATGCTAATTTCTAACTATAACGTGCCTGAAACCTACCGTTTTTTCTGTGAATTTCAAAGGTTTTGTAAATGACAATTTTTAAATGTATTAATTGTTATATTAATTTTTTTCATACTGATTTACTACATTTTTAGAAACAATTTTTTTTTACAGATTTTATTTTTTAAATTACATTGTAATTACATTATACATTACATTACAAAAAATACTTTCTCAGAATGAATTACTTTAGTTTAAATACTTTGCACATAGGCAATAGACTTTTAAGTACAGTAGTTACAGTTGTTGCAATGGGCAACACATTTTCAAACACAATGCAACATTCAGCTCAATGTGAATTTCTAGTTAAATGCAATTAGTTACTTTATGGATTACTTTTCTAACCACAGGACTGGATCCTAGATTCAGTCCTGGTACATCTCCTGTAAACAGTTGAGTAAAAGCGTTTTGGTTACAGTCGTGATTTTTAAGGAATATTATTGTATTTTAAAAGTTGACACTTAGAAACTTTTTCTCATAGAATCACCAATGTTATCCTATGGAAGGAAATTCATTTAGCAGGTAAAAACTGTTATCGTTACTTTTTCTTACTCAGTGTTGGATCCTGGATCCAGCACTGGTGCATCTCCTGTAAACAGTTGAAAGAATGCGTTTAAGTCATACAGGTGATTTTTAAGGAATATTTGTAGTTTGTAAAAATCAACACTTTGAAACTTTTTGCTGAAAACCAGACAATGGATTCCTATGGAAGAAAATATAAGTTACTGGTAAGTACGGTTAAAATTACTTTTCAGGATTAGTACTGGGCTGAAAGATGCAACACTGAGGTCTCTCCTGATAACAGGTGAGTAAATCGGAATTCAGTATTTCGGCTGATTTTAGAGGAATATTTTAAAGTTCCAAAACTCCACACTTAGAAGAATTTCCAAGTGAAACCAGTCAATGTTAGCCTATGGAAGGAAATTCAAGTTACTGGTAAGTACGGTTAAAATTACTTTTCAGGACCAGTACTGGGCTGAAAGATACAGCACTGAGGTCTCTCCTTATAACAGGTGAGTAAATCGGAATTCGTATTTCGGCTGATTTTAGAGGAATATTTGTATGTTTCAAAAATCAACACTTAGAAACTTTTTCAGCAAAAAGCAGGCAATGATATCCTATGGAAGGAAATTCAAGTTACTGGTAAGTACGGTTAAAATTACTTTTGAGGATCAGTACTGGGCTGAAAGATGCAGCACTGAGGTCTCTCCTGATAACAGGTGAGTAAATCGGAATTCGTATTTCGGCTGATTTTAGAGGAATATTTTAAAGTTCCAAAACTCCACACTTAGAAGAATTTCCAAGTGAAACCAGTCAATGTTAGCCTATGGAAGGAAATTCAAGTTACTGGTAAGTACGGTTAAAATTACTTTTCAGGACCAGTACTGGGCTGAAAGATACAGCACTGAGGTCTCTCCTTATAACAGGTGAGTAAATCGGAATTCGTATTTCGGCTGATTTTAGAGGAATATTTGTATGTTTCAAAAATCAACACTTAGAAACTTTTCAGCAAAAAGCAGGCAATGATATCCTATGGAAGGAAATTCAAGTTACTGGTAAGTACGGTTAAAATTACTTTTGAGGATCAGTACTGGGCTGAAAGATGCAGCACTGAGGTCTCTCCTGATAACAGGTGAGTAAATCGGAATTCGTATTTCGGCTGATTTTAGAGGAATATTTTAAAGTTCCAAAACTCCACACTTAGAAGAATTTCCAAGTGAAACCAGTCAATGTTAGCCTATGGAAGGAAATTCAAGTTACTGGTAAGTACGGTTAAAATTACTTTTCAGGACCAGTACTGGGCTGAAAGATACAGCACTGAGGTCTCTCCTTATAACAGGTGAGTAAATCGGAATTCGTATTTCGGCTGATTTTAGAGGAATATTTGTATGTTTCAAAAATCAACACTTAGAAACTTTTCAGCAAAAAGCAGGCAATGATATCCTATGGAAGGAAATTCAAGTTACTGGTAAGTACGGTTAAAATTACTTTTGAGGATCAGTACTGGGCTGAAAGATGCAGCACTGAGGTCTCTCCTGATAACAGGTGATTAAATCGGAATTCGTATTTCGGCTGATTTTAGAGGAATATTTTAAAGTTCCAAAACTCTACACTTAGAAGAATTTCCAAGTGAAACCAGTCAATGTTAGCCCATGGAAGGAAATTCAAGTTACTGGTAAGTACGGTTAAAATTACTTTTCAGGACCAGTACTGGGCTGAAAGATACAGCACTGAGGTCTCTCCTGATAACAGGTGAGTAAATCGAATTCGTATTTCGGATGATTTTAGAGGAATATTTTAAAGTTCCAAAACTCCACACTTAGAAAAATTTCCAAGTGAAACCAGTCAATGTTAGCCTATGGAAGGAAATTCAAGTTACTGGTAAGTACGGTTAAAATTACTTTTCAGGACCAGTACTGGGCTGAAAGATACAGCACTGAGGTCTCTCCTGATAACAGGTGAGTAAATCGGAATCGTATTTCGGATGATTTTAGAAGAATATTTGCACAATGGTGAAGGGAGGGGCGGGGCCTGAGGTGACATCTGTGCAAACGCGCCCCGTGGAGCGTTTTAAGTTGGGGATTAAGTCCCCTTGAATCCTGAGGGTCCCTAGAGGCCAACTAGCCCACCAGGAACCTCCAATATGCGCCAGGGGCTGCGTTGCAGAGATGTGTAGAGAGGCCACACCCCTTTTTACACCTCTCTGCAACGCAGCTCTGTGGCGCTTTCTGGATGTACCTGTTGGGCTAGTTGGCCCCAGGGACCCTCAGGATTGAAGGGATTTAATTCCCCATCTTAAAACGCGCCACGGGGCCTGTTTGCACACATGTCACCTGAAGCCCCGCCCCTCCCTTCACCACTGTGCAAACGCGCCCCGATGGCGCGTTTTTAAGCTGGGGGATTAAGTCCCCTTGAATCCTGAGGGTCCCGGAGTCCAACTAGCCCACCATATACCTCCAAAGCGCCACAGAGCTGCGTTGCAGAGAGGTGTAAAGGGGTGTGGCCTCTCTACACGTCTCTGCAACGCAGCCCCCTGGCGCATATTGGAGGTTCCTGGTGGGCTAGTTGGCCCCCAGGGACCCCCAGTATTCAAGGGGAATTCGTTCCTTTGCAGAGTGGTGAAGGAAGGGGGCGGGGCCTGCGGGCCCGATCGTTTTTTATTTTATTTTATTTTTTGTCCCCTGAAGGGAGGCTGTGTAACCCCCTTCCTTTTTCCTGTTTTTGGGCCCTGGGGACCCCATCCCCCAGGGCCTTACCCCTTCACTTAAATTTAATTTAAAAAAAAAACGGGAAGGGGCCGCGTGGCCCCCTTCCCTGGGCCTGTATTGGCCCCGGGGACCCCATCCCCGGGGCATGGCCTTTTTTATTTTCTTGGGAGGGGGCTGCGTGGCCCCTCTCCTCAGGCCATTTAAGGCCCCGGGGACCCCATCCCCCGGGGCCGGCCTTTCCATTTTTTTTTTATTTTTTGGGGAGGGGGGCCGCGTGGCCCCGGGGACCCCATCCCCCGGGGCTGGCCCTCTCCGTTGGGGACTGTGGGGGGGTCCCCAATCCCCCCACAGTCCCGCCGGCTCCCCACGTCCCTTGGGAGCCGGCATTGCTGTTCCACATGGGGAGCAGCTGACATGCTGCTCCCCATGTGGAAAAGCAATGTGCTTTGGATATTGGAAGAGAGAGCAGGTTTCCCTGCTCTCTCTTCCAATATCCAAAGCAGTTTGCTATGGCAGGACGGGAGCCGCGAGGCTCCCGTCCTGCCATAGCAAACTACAGTGTCCCGGAGGTAGGCACCCGGGACACTGCAGGAGCTGGCCCTGGGGGGTGGCGGTCCCCAGGGCCATCAAGGGCTCCAGGAGGGGGCCGCGCGGCCCCCTCCTACATCAGCACAGCCCCGGGGAGGTGGTGGTCCCCGGGGCTCGGAGGTCCAAACGGACCCCCATTTTAATTTGTTGGTGCCCCGGGGAGGTGGCGGTCCCTAGGGCGTGTGGGGGGGCTGGAGCCCCCCCACACAGGTTGTTCAACTAATAAAAAAAAAGCCCCAGGGAGGTGGTGGTCCCCGGGACTGCGGGAGGGCTCAGAGCCCTCCCGCACCATTTAAAAAAGCCCCGGGGGTGGCGGTCCCCGGGGCTTGGGGCCCTTTGAGGCCCCCACACATAAAATTAAACCCCCACCATGCCCCCGGGACTTGGGCCACCCGGGGCAAAATGCAATCCCGAGCGCAGGAGACCGCGCTTCGATTTTTTTCGGCATGATTCGCGCACCTGAGCGCATCCTGCCGTTTTTAAAAATAATAATTTTTTTTTTTTTGCCCAGGGGTCCTTGTGGGACCCCTGAGCAAACCTAGGGGGTCAGGGTGTTTCTACCCTGCCCCCTTTGTGCGCTGCGCACTTGTTTCTGTCCTCGGTTCTACCGAGGGACAAAATGGCTGCCAACATTTCCTGAATCGGAATGTTGACAGCCAATTAACATGCAGCTCGTGAACGGGACGGTGCGCGCAGGGTGCGCTGAGGGTATGCGGACCCTACTCGGCCATAGATATCACTATCTTTTTTACTTTTCATTTTCTCAGCAACTACTGAACGGATTTACACCATTTAACAAAAAGGGTTCTTTCTGAACCAAGAACTACCTCTCTGCCAAATTTGGTGTAATTCCGTTCAGCAGTTCGAGCTGTAACCGTGTCTAAAGTTTCCTATGGAAAAATGCATGGGGAAAACGCGTTTTGGGACCCCCCTTTTTCTCGGCCCCCGCTTGACGAATCCCCCGAGACTTTCAGGGTAGGAGCGGACCGGAGCGGGCCACAAAGTTTGAAAATTTCGCGAAGATACGTCAACCGGCAAGAGAGTTATTTCAAATAGAATGTCGCGGATTTCCTATGGATAATAGGTTGTAACTATAACTATCTACTGGCGACCGCCAGTAGATAATATATATGTAGGGCCATCATCACCGCGTCATGCACAAAAGTGTGCAAAAAACACTCGCGGCGCGGGACGCCTACCTGGATTGCTGTCACTGCGGCTGGGAGTACCTGGGACTACATAACCCAGGAGGCTTTGTTGATCTGTGCCCAGGAGGAGGGCCATCATCACTGCGTCACACACAAAAGTGCGCAAAACCACCCTTCAGAGCCCGGAGGAGGCTGGGCCACCTCCCTTGGTGTTTGCTCGAGGACAAAGAGCTCCTGAGGAGGACGTCGTCACCAAGCACATATTCAGGTACTGACACCCTCTTTTCCCCTCGTCCCTTTGTGCAGTTTTTTTTAAATTCTGGCAAGGTAAGACACAGCTCCATCAAGGGGGAAGCGTTACTGCCATCCTCGCCAATTGTTACAGTCCCAGTGACAATCGCTTGCTTTAGCAGGATGGGCAAATGGAAAGCCAAGGGAAGCCCGAATGATGCCCCCAAACAAGCTAAAAGGCCTGCAGCGAGTGCTGCAGCTAACTGCGTAGTGGAGGACATAGACACTTTAATAGAAGAAGTCAAAAATATGCTAAGTGGTCAAAAGAAAGTCACAGAAAACGGGTCAGAAAATGGCTGATATCTTTAACCTAAAAAATAAGACGAAAAATTCACCACTTAAACTTCCAGCTCCCTGTGGAACAGCTTTATGCTCTGCGCATTCTAGTGTCCTAAGTAACAGAGAGCAGCAGGATCCTGTTCCCACACGTACTTTTCTTGGAAATGGTAATACGATTGCTAACGTTGAGGGAGCAGTTGCCTTGGACATTGAATGTACGAATTGAATTTCGAATTTATACAGCGCACAGCTACCTCCAGCGGAGGTGTCCCGGCGATAAGACAACAGATAAAGCAGTGGCACGAGAAAAGGGCTAAGTCCAATTGAAAAGCCAAGTCCTCAAGCCTTTCCTAAAATCTGATTCCGGTTCTGTCCTTTGAAGACAAAGAGGCAAGGTATTCCAGAGCTTCGCGGTTCTAACCGCAAATGCTCTGCCCCCCCATCCTGCCTTTGCGAAAGCAGGGGATAGCGAGCAGGTTCAAGTGGTTGAATCTCACGACCCATTCGTGTTGGTAGCTTTGCAATCTGAGTCTCGGATATGCCGGGCCCCGACACCTGGTGGCTCTATAAGCCAGGGTGAGTGCCTTAAATTCAATTCTCCTACTGACAGTGCATATTCCACAGATGGGGAGAAATGGAATGACGGAAAGGCACCTTGCAGATCAATCTCGCTGCAGCATTTTGAACAATTTGCAGTCTACGAATCAAGTGTGCGGGGAGTCCTAGGTAGAGACTGTTAGAGTTGTCCAGGCGAGAAGTTACCAGGGCATGGACTACATGTCTCCTGCAATCCAGCGGGAGGAAAAGAAGGAGTTTCCTCATAGCACGCAGTTTCCAAAAACATGAGGAGGAAACCTGATGAATCTGGGTCTTACATGAAAGAGCATTGTCGAATTTAAATCCCAGATTCCTTGCCGACTCCACTGGCACAGGAGGGGGATTCAGTTCTAGTGGCCACCAAAGCTTAGCGGGTGGTGGGACCGGTTGGTTAAAGAAGAGCACCTCCGTTTTTTCTGTATTCAGCTTTAGGCAGTTTTGAGCCATCCAGTCCGAAATGTTACTCAGGCATCAGTTAAAGTTAACAAAAGCAACCTCTGAGTGTTCTTTAAAAGAGAACATCAGCTGGGTGTCGTCAGTGTAGGAGATCACTTTCACCCCAAGAGTGTCGACCAAAGTCGCAAGTGGGGTGAGGTATACATTGAAGAGTAGGGGGCTCAAGGCCGAATCCTGAGGAACCCCGCAAACAAGAGGCTTCTGAGCGGAGACATAGGGGCGCAGAAAAACTTGTTGCGTGCAGTAGGCGAAGAAGGACCTGGGCCAGGCCAGAACAGTACCTCGCACTCCCAGCTTTTTAAGTCTCTCCAGGAGAATCGGGTGGGCCACAGTGTCAAAAGCTGTGGACAGGTCGAGCAACACCAGCATAGCAGCATTGCCCTGATCGATGGTTTCACGTACACTCTCCGCGGCTTCCAGGAGTGTGGTCTCTGTGCTGTATCCTGCTTTAAAGCCAGATTGGGAGTCGTGGAATCGATTGTTAGTTTCCAGAAATTCAGAGAGTTGGCTCTGAACTACCTGCTCAAGAATTTTAGCCAGTGCCAGCAGAAGAGAGATGGGTCTAAAGTTTTTATGATCTGCAGGGTCGGCATCTAGCTTCTTGAGAATAGGCAGAAGGGGAAAGCTTGTTTCCATACCGCTGGGTATATACCTGTAATCAGAGAAGAGTTTCAAATCTGGTTCAGGGGGGCATTAAGACAGGGGGCCGGCAATCTGAAGAACTGAGCTGGGCAGGGGTCGCTTGGCGAGCCCGATTTACATTTGAGCAGTTTGTTAAGGGACACATCAAGAGGAAGAGGGTGGAACTCGGACCAAGTTTCAGCGCAATCAGGAATTGAATTAGGCTCATTCAAAGACATGTTGGGCGGAAAGGTGGAGTAGATAGATTGGATTTTATCCTGAAAGAAGTCTGATAGGCCATCACATACAGTGGGGGAGGGAGACACAGAGCTATCAAGAGCTGCGAACTTGGTGAAGCATTGGACAATTTTAAAAAGTGCTTTGGCTGAGTTATCAGCCGATTTGATCTTGTGAGAAAAATATTCTCGCATAGTATTACGCTTGAGTCTATGGAACTTTTTTAGGGCTTGTCTGCAGGAGCACTTAGCCGTGGGGTCATATGAGCGTCTCCGGGAGCGCTCCAGATTTTTACAGAGACTTTTCTCTGCCCTTTGTTCCATAGAGAACCAGGGGGCAGATGGTTTATTCCTAGAGGAAGTCACAGATCTAGATGGTGCTGTTATATCTAAGGCGTCAATTAACCAGCTATTGAAGCTGGATATATCTTCATTAGGGTTCACTGTCAGTTGGATGTCGGCATTTTGCAGCACGGGAGTAACCTTCCTCCAATTTCTCCTTGTCTCAGGGATAGGCTTGGAGCTGATGCTGCGGTGGGTAGCATGAAAGCTGAACGTTATTATTCAGTGATTTGACCAAGTCAGAGGTAGAGGGGCCTCAACCATAAGGTTGGGGTCATTCAAAAAGATGAGGTCCAGCATATGGCCAGCGTCGTGAATAGGGGCCGTAGCTCTTTGCGTCAAATTTATCCCATCCAGGGTTTCAGCCAACTGAATAGCTTTGGTGCACTTCTCACTGTCCATATGGACATTAAAGTTGCCTAGTACAGTGAAACTGGCGTGTTTCAATGAGAGGTCAGCGGCTATGTTACACAATTCTGATAAGAGGTCGCCTAGAGCATTTGGGGTTCTGTACACCGAAATCCCGGCCACCGATAGAGAGGAAGAGACCCTGACACAGAAGGACTTAGCCTCCATGATTCCTATATGCTCTTCCTTTCTGCAGGAGATTTCCCAGCCCTCCCTCAAGATGATAGCCATCCTGCCACCAATCTTTTTGCCTCCCCTATTGGCACAGGATATTCGGAAGCCCGCAGGTATCGCCAGCGTCAGATCAGGATTGGAGCTCTCCTTGAGCCAAGTTTCCATGAGAAACATAAAGTCCCAAGAGTTGGATTCCAAGGAGAGCCAAATGTCCTCTGCATGTTTGGGGAGGGATCTGCAGTTGATTAAGCAGGCCCTAATATAAGTGCCCTCAACCTTGGCTTGTTTTAAGGGTGGTAATGGTGTCGAAGGACAATCAGTTGACTTCCCATTGTCTGGCAAGAGTTTAAAGAGGCAGGAGTTGCAGCCAACTTCAGGGTTGGCTAGTTCTGTGTCAATCTGTAATATGTTGAAACATACCTTACTGTTCATTTTTAGCAGTTGCTCTCTAGACCAAACTATCAGGCTCTCAAAGGGAGAACGGGCAGCATGGATGGCGCTGGCCGCGTTCCGGACTCGGATGGTCTTGCCTTTGGTGCGCCCTCGGCGCCAGCGGCTCGCCCGCTGCGCGACCGTACCGTGGCCGCACTGCGGCCCCGTTTTTAAGTTCACCCATGACCGAGAAGCTAGAGCGTTGCCCCCAACAATTGTGCTGCTTCTGGTACTCACGGTGACTTTCTGCCATGCAGGAGCAACTCTAAATATGTTGGTTTTCCCTCCCAGCGCTGAGCAAGGGGTAAGGTGAGAGATGCGGGTAACAGTGCAAGCAGTATTTTAAAACAGAGCAGCTTACAATACAGATTCAAATTCAAAGCAGTTGATGCTAATACTTCACAATTCTAAAATTTACACAGCTAAAAGTTAGCAGCTAAAAGTTAAAGTGCGCACAAACCGGTTTGACCCTCTTGCTATCTGTAAAGAAGCACCTGTCAAAAGGACTACTACTGAGATTATATCCGCTCCTGTGGCTGAGTCTAGGAGTATGAAGAGGAACAGACCTGGAAAAGTGGACAATAGCACTCTTCACAGTGAACTGATTGAACTTAAAATAACTGTCAAGGAATTAACTCTAGAGGTACTTTCATTGAGAGAAACTGTAGGGTCTCTCACGGACCAGCTTAGTAGGGCATGCCTAAGTACAAACAGAGGGATGGATTTGGGTAATACGAACTCGCAGGTAGAGATCGGGTGGATATGGGAGAGGGATTCAGGAGCTCAGGGATCTCCACAAAAATGATGATTTTTGCACCCCAGAATAAACCTGAAACTCATCACACACACTCTCAGCACTTTCAAACACCAATGCCCTCTTTTTCCAACTTAGGGGAGCCATCGGAGAAGTTTACCTTACTCCGTAATCCACACACAGACTGGGGGTCCCAGGGTAGACTCCGTGAACACAGTGATGTTTTAGAGGAAATATACACAAAGCCAGTATTTACCACTGCAACTGCTCCACCAGGGATGTTTGGTCCAAACCCACTTCTGGGAAGACTGCACTCTGCTGATGAAAAGGGTAAAGCCTGGAGGGGGGGCAAATGAAGGTAGCCCCTGGGAATCACTAAGAGGGCCCAGCAACAGAGTGTATATGATAAACGTTCCCAAAGTGGGTTGTGCCCTAGAAGAATCCAGTGAAGCACTGATTAATAAAGTTACTCACTGGATAATGCAGGTGAGGCAATGCCGTTCCATTATAAGGTCAGACATAATAGCTGCTAAGCGCTGTAATATAGACAAAGTAGTCGACTACATTACATTGGATTTGGGTAGTAGGGACTTAGTGGATGGTCTAGTCAATCTGGACCTGCGTACCTTACCCCCTAACGGTTCATCTATTCAATTCAAACACTCTTTACCAAGCAAGAACCTGGTACCTAATCCAGAGAATGTGAGATTAATTGTTAATCCCAACTCTAAAAACCCTAGGGGTCACTCACATTCAGTGGTGAAGCACACCTGACATGCCCTGGGACTGTCTTTCCATTACGCTATGACATACACTTCAAAGGAAGGCGATCACTCTTATATTCCATCACAGACGGATCAGCCACTCGGGGACCAAACGAATAGTGTTATGGTGAGGCAGTCCTTATCTCCAATGTCCAGGCTACAATCCACCCTTATATGTCCGCCCCCTCAAGAGGAGAGGCAATCCTCACTAATTCCTGATCCTACTAGTAAACTGAGACTTTTGTCCTAGAACCAAGCAGGTATCAGGTCTACAATCATCAGTGAAGAGTGGGGGAAATTTGTGGTTAATTATGACATATGTCAATTCCAAGAGACTTGGGCTACTGAACAAATATTTAGAGTGGGTTTCACCAATTATAATGTGGAAGCTGCACCTTCAAAGAAGGGCCGCCCTGCAGGTGGTCTCATTATCTGGATTAAAATTGATCTGAGGGTTTGCATCAAAAAGCATGACATTGGCTCAACTAATATTCTGGCTTTGACATCAAAAGTACCACTATAAACAACGCAGTGCTCCTTGCTAATATCTACAACAGATTCCCCTCCCAACACCACGACTCTCCCATAATTCTTGAATTAGATGAGTTCCTTGAAAGGGAAGGGTCATCACAAAATAAAAGTTATCAGAGGGGACTTAAATACAACCTTCAAGCCCCTGGAGGGTAATCAAAAATGTAACCGACGAAGAGGATGCTGCATTAGGCATCCAATGCCTGAGTCAGGAAAAGCTGGCCAAAAACGTGAGGGTAGCATTTCAAGTCACCTCTCTTACCCTGAAATTCGGGCTGAGGGCTGTGAACAGGTGTTCCACCTCTGACTTAAAGCTTGGACATACATTCAAAAGAGCTAACTACAAAACTAGGATCAATTATTTTCTGCTCAATGTACTCCTTAGGCCCAAGCTGGTTGATATGTGGGTAACTGAAAGATTCGACAGTGACCACAATCCCCTAACCTTAAAATTAACAGATGTGTTTAACACATAGAGGCCTCCCTCAATTACCACCCTACCCACTCCAACTGTCCTTAGTAACAACAGAAGGAGGGTTAAGCGGCCTATTATAGTTAATAATGCTGGCACAAATCTATCACATAGTGGTCCATTCTCTAATCAATATGAGCAGCAGGGGATCTGAGAGGCAACCTCTGGTGGTCATATTTATAATCCTACTCAGTAACATCAAAAAGTTTTTTTTACAAGGGAACCAGATGTAGAATCATGGCCAGAAATAAGAACACCTGGTTTGATGAGTCGTGTAAGCTAGCTCGACAAACTTTGATGGAAGCTGTCAAGGTCGGCTCAAGAACCACGGTAGCCACACAAAAGAAGGCATATAAAAATGCTTAGACAGAGGCTAAAAGGAATTGGCATGAAGGTCATTGGAGAGATTTGAAAGCCGCAGCACAAGCCAAAAATAGTAAAGAATTTTGGCACCTGATATCAAAAGGGTCAAAAGATATCATTGCAGAAAAAAACTACCACATACTGCCACAGACCTGGGAAGAACACTTTGGTCAATTGTATGCAGGATCTAAGGATGTTAACCTAGGTATTACTGATTATCCTGCATTGACCTTGAAACAGACCCACTTATTTTTACCCTAGAAGAAAGTCAGGAAGCTATTACTACTCTGCACTGGGGCAAAGCACCAAGTCTAGATAAAATTCCAGGGGACCTTTTTCTCTCTGAACCCATTATTTGGCGTGTGATACTAAACTATAATTTTAATGCTATTTTAAAAGGGGCAGAAACTCCTAACTCTTGGCTGGGTGCAGAGACAGTGCACATTTTTAAAAAAGGGGACAAAACAAACCCGGCAAACTATAGGCCCATCAGCTTCATTGACATTTCCCCAAAAATATTTTGTCAGCAATTGCTGATCAGACTCCTTGATTGAATGAGGGATGGGAATATATTGTCACCCCTGCAGGCGGGATTTAGAGGTATCACTAGTGCCACTGATCAGCTCTTCCGATTCCTATTGATACTATGGAAATATGTGACAGTCAATAAGGATTACTTGTATGTCGTGTTTGTCGACCTACGAGCGACATTCGATCTAGTCCCCCGTGAGAAACTGTGGGCAGTCCTAAACAATATGGGGATCCCGAGGAATTTGCTGCAAACCATCATTAGGCTTCACGAGGACAATTAGGCCCAGGTTAGGTGGGGGCGAGAGGGTGAGTTGACTGACCGTGTCAGGGTGAACAGAGGAGTAAGGCAGGGATGTGTCCTTGCGCCTACTCTCTTAACCCTCTACATTAACGGTCTGACTGAATGCTAAATGGACTGTAAGGGAGACCCCCCCAAACTTGCAGGACAAATAGTGCCAGTGTTACTTTTTGCAGATGACATGCTGCTCATATCTAGAACTCCGTCTGGGATGCAAAGGCTCGTGGATCAGTTTGGTGTGGCCTGTGAGGAATTTGGTTTGGAAATTAACACTTCGCAAACCAAATTTATGGCAGTCAACCGCCACAAGTCTTACAGGGGGAACATTAGGCTGGGCTCTTCCCTACTTGAGGAGGTGAAGGAATTCGACTATCTGGGGTAAGGTTGACCAATACACAATCATGGTCCCCACAAATTACGAAAAGTCAGCTCCAGTTAAAACATGTTGCAACTGCCCTAATTAAAAAGCTGAGGAAGTCAACATATAGACCTCTGGCACCACTGATTCAAGTTTACCAAGCCCAGGGCATTGGCGGCGGCACTCTACGGGGCTGAGTTATGGGGCAATATTAATGTAACTCCCATAGAAAAAATCGAAAACCACCTCATGAGATCAGCCATGGAGCGTCCCCGGAATGCTCCCTTGACACCGATGTGTCTGAACTTGGGACTGAAGAATGTCGCTCATGTGATTGCTTTTAGGCCCCTTGCCTTTTGGATTCGCATTTGGTCAAACAACACTCCACTACCTCTAAGAGAATCTTCACTCGACGTACTAACCGTCGATACTAAAGGGAGCATTAAAGTGGTTGGTCAAATTGGGTATTAGTGACCTTTGGACTGATCCCAATAGTATTCAAAAAGGTCCTTGACCATCGTTAAAAAGAGATATTTGAATCATGTTAATGACACCTGATTAAACAAAAGTACAGAAGGGGGCTGACAGGCAGATTCATGAGTTTTAAAGACAATATGTATCAAGAAGAATTCTTAAACCATATAGAACCACCGTTAGCGAAATCCCTGTATTTGAAATTTAGGTATAGTATTCTACCGGTTAACAGCTTCTGTAGCAAATGGAAGGGTGCTAACACCTCCCCCTCCTGACTTATATGTATGACTGAATCTGAAACCGAAGCACATTTTTTATTCTTCTTCTATACACAGATTAGAAGACACTGGTTAATCCCGCTTTGTCGAATTCTAGCCGCAAACCGATTGATTGAGATCATTAGGATCCTAAAGAGTGATTGCACAGAATGTTTAGTTTTTGCAGTGTCTAGATATCTGTTACTGGCCTGGAGTCTGAGAACAAGTATATTGAAACTGTCATGCAATAAGTGAATCAATTAGAAGTTCCACATGTGTTCCCTTTTTTATCCTGATCCATTGCTCGGTATACCAGTATTAACTTATTGTCCTGGGATTTTTATGAGATTTTATTTATTTTTACCACTAAATTAGTTTTTACAATGTAAACATTTATGTAGTAATTAAAGGATGGAACAATGCACAGATCACTTTGCGAGTTTACTAGCGATATGAGTACATGTGTGACATCTGAATGTACACAGCCCGTCATGAGCAATGTTCTAGATGTCAGATGTGGTCTTCACACCCCTCATTTGATCACACGTGGATGTTGTAGGTTTCACCATTTCATTAACATTTTTCACTTGGC
This sequence comes from Calotriton arnoldi, assembly GCA_963921515.1. Classification (NCBI taxonomy): domain Eukaryota; kingdom Metazoa; phylum Chordata; class Amphibia; order Caudata; family Salamandridae; genus Calotriton; species Calotriton arnoldi. The sequence continues at coordinate 83,328 of CAWUFW010016881.1, forward strand.
CTAGTTCTAATGAATTTGTTCTTATTCCTGCAATGTAATCTTTATTTAGAAACCCAAACGCAAGAATTCTGCACTTAGCACTTACCTATTGTCACAGCGTATATTAGACATCATCACTACAATTCAGCTATGACATGAACTATGGTCAACGCTAACACGTAGCAAAATTGTAATAGACAATTGATTATTGTAACTGAATTGTAAACAATGTACCCAAGTGCTGGGATTTTTATCATGTTAATTCCTTGAATGGCAATTGGACTTTTTAGATTGTTTTTATGTGACGTGCTTTTATGGTTTTTACAAAATCGAATAAAGAGATTACTGATATATATATATATATATATATATATATATATATATATATATATATATATATATATATATATATATATAATGAAAAAATAAAGGTTAAAGCTAAGTTATTGTTAGGAAAATGTTATTTATTCTTTATATACAAACCCAACTTAAAATATACAAACAGGAGAAATTAGAAAGTTATAACTTACATTTCTAACTTATGCACCACTAGTTGGAAGATACATTTATAATGTATGCACCAACTTCAATTTACTATTTGTTGTGCACCTCCATACACAATCTTATCACACCATTTGCCACACTACACTAGCTATACCTCACCATTTCTTTATCCACTGGTTATGTTATACCCTTGAAGATTATGTAACATACTTACACTTATAATTATATGATTCCTCAGAACACAGTGTATAGTACTGTGGTGAGCTATAGTTAAGGTAGTGCCATAAAGTGTGATAGCGTATAGTGGAGTGGCGAGATTAGAGTGGCATATAGTGGAATAGCTTAGATTGGAGTGGCATATAGTGCACTGCTGTAGAGTGAAATAGCATACAGTGGAGTAGCTTACAGTTGAATGGCATACACTGTAGTGGCTTATATTCGAGAGGCGTACAGTAGAGTAGAGTAGAGTGAAAAAGCATAGAATGGAGCACCATACAGTGGAATTGCTTTCATAGAAATAGTGTAGAGTAGATTCTCGTGGAGTGGAGTAGTGTACAGAGGAGTGTTGAAGACTGGAGTGACATACACTGCATTAACATACAGTGAAGCTGGCAGTACTGAGTACCTGAGTGGGTTTGTTAGAGGATGTGTGTGTCTCACTGAGTCTGTGAGTGAGTGTGTGAATGGGTCTGCGTATCAGGTGTTAGAGTGGGTCTGTCAGTGGGTGTATGCGTGTCTGAGTGGGTCTGTGAGTGGGTATGAGAGTGTCTGAGTCAGTCTGTGAGTTGGCGTGAGATTGTCTGAGTGGGTCTGTGAATGGATGTGTGAGTGGCTCTGTGAGTAGGTGTGTGAATGCCTGAGTGGATTTGTGAGTATATGAGTGAGTGCATGTGTGGGTCTGTGACTGGGTGTGTGAGTGCCTGTGTGGGTCAGTGAGTAAATGTGTGGGTGCTTGTGTGGGTCTGTGAGTAGGTGTGTGACTGCCTGAGTGGATCTGTGAGTGTGTGTGCCTGAGTGGGTCTGTGAGTGGGTGTGTGAGTATATTTGTAGGTCTGCAAGGGGGTGTGTGAGTGCCTGTGTTGGTCAGTGAGTGGATGTATGAGTGCTTGTGTGGGTCTGTGTGTGTGTATGTCTGTGTGAGTCTGTGAGTGGGTATGTGAGTTTCTGTGTGGGTCTGTGAGTGGGTGTCTCAGTGGGCCTGTGAAGTGATATGTTAGTGTCTGAGTGGGTCTGTCAGTGGGTGTGTGAATGTCTGAGGGGGTCTGTGAGTTGGTGTGAGAGTATCTGATTGGGTCTGTGAGTGGGTATGTGAGTGTCTGAGTGGGTGTGAGTGTCTGTGAGTAGATGTATAGGTGTCTAAGTGGGTCTGTCAGTGGGTCTGTCAGCGGGTGTGTGAGTGGGTCTGTGAGTGGGTGTGTGAGTGTCTTAGTGGGTCTGTGAATGGGTGTGAGAGTGTCTGAGTGGGACTGTAAGTAGGCATGTGAGTGTCTGAATGGTCTGGGAGTAGTTGCAAAAGAGTCTGCATGGGTCTGTCAGTGTGTGTGTGTGTATGTTTGAGTGTATCTGAGTGGGTGCTTGTGTTGGTCTGTGAGTAGGTGTGTGACTGCCTGAGTGGATCTGTGAGTGTGTGTGCCTGAGTGGGTCTGTGAGTGGATGTATAAGTGTCTAGAGGGGCCTGTGAGTGTGTTTGTGAGTGTCTGAGTGGGTTTGTGAGTTGGTGTATGAGTGTCTGAGTGGGTCTGTGAGTGGGTGTGTGAATGGGTCTCTGAGTGTCTGAGTAGGTCTATGAGTGGGTGTGAGAATGTCTGAGTGGGTCTGTGAGTAGGTGTGTGAGTGTCTGATTGGTCTGTGAGTAGGTGTGAGAGTCTGCATGGGTCTGTCAGTAGGTGTGTGAGTGTCTGAGTGCATTTGTGAGTGAGTGTGAGAGTATCTGAGTGGGTATTTCAGTGAGTGTGAAAGTGTCTGAGTGGGTCTGTGTGGGTCTGTGAGTGGGTGTATGAGTGTCTGAATGGTTCTGTGAGTGGGTTTGTGAATGTCTGAGATGATCTGTGAGTGGGTGTGAGAGTGGGTCTGTGAGTGGGTGTGTGTGTATCTGAGTGGATCTGTAAGTGGGTGTGAGAGTGTCTGAGTTGGTCTGTCAGTGGGTGTGTGAGTGTCTGAGTTGGTCTATGTGTGAGTGTGAGAGTGCCTGAGTGGGTGTACGAGTATTTCTGTGAGTGCATATATATTTGTTTAAATTTTATTGCCAAATTCACGGGCCCGCCGTGACTTAATATGGGGTGGTCACGCTGAGCGCAGTGGCAGATCTGCGAATCCTCGCATGTGGAAAAAACATAATTTCAGGGCATTTTCTTGCCCATCAGGGGTCCCTTACAGACCCCTATACTGCACTCAAGGGTTCAGGGTACCTCTACTCTGACCCCTTCTATTACATTTGATCTGAATTTTCTCAGCCCGGGACTGTTCCCCATTATCTAAAATGGCGGACGCTACTTTCTACTCCGATTTTGACCACACAATCATAGCATTGCTGTTGGCGCAAGGAAACGTGGAGCACTGCAGAGAATCCTCCATGATTCCATGTCGTTAGATAAATACATTTGTTTTCCTTTAATATCTTAAAAACTAATGACTTACACCAAATCAGAAAAAGCGCTTTTCTGAACCAAAATCTAGTATTTTGCCAAATTTGGTGTAATTTTGTTCAGCAGTTTGGGTCTCCATGGGGAATAACATTGGAAACACAAATTTTTTTGAATCCCCCTTTTTTTGTTCTTTAGCTCACTTCGCCACATCAGTTCAGGGGCAGCTATATGCAAATCAGTCTGGACCCTGTCCCTCATGGGAACAGTCCAGCCCAAACTGCCAAGCTAGGTCTTCCCTGAACCGGAAACAAGCATCCTGGGAACGGTTTTGGGGTAACACCCATCAAAAGCCAGTCTAGCTTGAATCCAGTTGAAAAGTGAGCAAGGGACCCACGTCTGGGCATACCTGATGCTTGTTTCTGGTCCAGGAAAGACACAGCTTGGCGGTTCGGCTGGACTATTCCCATGAGGAATAGGTTCAAGACTGATTTGCATATGGCTGGATCTGAACTGGGGTGGCGAAGTGAGCTAAAGAACGTTGATGGATTCAACCCAGATATGTGACTGGGGGTGAGTGTCTGTAAAGTTTCAGCGCTCCGTCCATCATTTCCTTGTGTTTGCTTTGTTCGCCCTAAGTTGGCAGGGTATGCCCAGACGTGGGTCCCTTGCTCACTTAGCCCCTTGATTCAAGCTATCCTGGCTGATGAGGGGTGTTACCCCGAAACCGGTCCCAGGATGCTTGTGTCCGGTCCAGGGAAGACCCAGCTTGGCAGTTTGGGCTGGACTATTCCCATGAGGAATAGGGTCAAGACTGATTTGCATATGGCTGGGTGGATGCTTGTTTCTGGTCCAGGGAAGACCCGGCTTGGCAGTTCGGGCTGGACTATTCCCATGAGGAATAGGGTCAAGACTGACTTGCATATGGCTGTGTTTGAACTGGGGTGGCAAAGTGAGCTAAAGAACGATGATGGGTTCAACCCAGATCTGTGACTGGGGTTGAGTGTCTGAAAAGTGTCAGCGCTCCGTCCATTGTTTCCTTGTGTTTGCTTTGTTCGCCCTAAGTTGGCAGGGTATGCCCTGACGTGGGTCCCTTGCTCACTTTGCCACTGGATTCAAGCTAGCCTAGCTGATGAGGGGTGTTACCCCGAAACCAGTCCCAGGATGCTTGTTTACGGTCCAGGGAAGACCCAGCTTGGCAGTTCGGGCTGGACTGTTCCCTTGAGGAATAGGGTCAAGACTGATTTGCATATGGTTGGGTCTGAACTGGGGTGGATAAGTGAGCTAAAGAACGTTGATGGATTCAACCCAGATCTGTGACTAGGGGTGAGTGCCTGATAAGTTTCAGCGCTCCATCCATCATCTCCTTGTGTTTGCTTTGTTCGCCCTAAGTTGGCAGCGTATGCCCAGACGTGGGTCCCTTGCTCACTTTGCCACTGGATTCAAGCTAGTCTGGCTGATGAGGGGTGATACCCCGAAACTGGTCCCAGGATGCTTGTTCCCGGTGCAGGGAAGACCCAGCTTGGCAGTTGGGACTGGACTATTCCCATGAGGAATAGGGTCAAGACTGATTTGCATATGGCTGGGTCCAAACTGGGGTGGCGAAGTGAGCTAAAGAAAGATGATGGATTCAACCCAGATTTGTGACTGGAGGTGAATGTCTGAAAAGTTTCAGTGCTCCGTCCATCATTTCCTTGTGTTTGCTTCGTTTGCCCTAAGTTGGAAGGGTATGCCCAGAAGTGGGACTCTCGCTCTCTTCGCCACTAGATTCAAGCGAGCCTGGCTGATGGGGGTGTTATCCCGAAACCGGTCCCAGGATGCTTGTTTCTGGTCCAGGGAAGACCCAGCTCGGCAGTTTGGGCTGGACTGTTCCCATGGGGAATAGGGTCAAGACTGATTTGCATATGGCTGGGTCTGAACTGGGGTGGCGAAGTGAGCTAAAGAACGATGATGGATTCAACCCAGATCTGTGACTGGGGGTGAGTGTCTGAAAAGTTTCAGCACTCCGTCCATCATTTCCTTGTGTTTGCAGGGGTACACTGTTGCCAGACATTTTGGAGTGGTGCATGGGGGAAGCAGGGATGGACTTTCATACTGTGTGATTGATTTGGTCCCCAAAATATCCATGGAGGTGACAGGGTCGCAAATTGAGGCAACTGGAGTCTAGATATATTATTGAATTCAATATGATGAATCCAGGCGGCCTCAATATGGAAGAAGACCATTGCACACATTTGTAAGAGGAGTGAAAAAGAGTGATGAATGATGGGGAGTGTGAGTGAGAGTCATTGACATTGAATGAATACCTCTGAATTACTAAGAAAAAGTGAGACTGACAGAGAAAGAGGATGTGAGAGTGAGTGCAGGTTTGTGTGGCTGAGAATGAGTGAAAATGAAGGAGTGAGAATGAGTGTAAGGGAGTACTTAGAGAGTGTGTGAGAGTGAGAGAGTATGACTGAGTGTGACTGTAAGAATGAGTGTGAGTGAGTGAGTGAATGTAAGTGGGTGTGAGTGAATTAGTGTATGCACATACGTGTGTGTGAAACAAAGTTTGTTATTCTATGAAGTCTGCTGATGGCCATCATATAGTGGCAGTAATTATAGGCCCATGAGAAATTCTTTTTTGAAATGCTGGTGTTGGTATACTGGAGGTGATTATTAGCATATGAAGCTCCCATTGCAAAATTCAGCCCCTGGCATACCATCAGTAATACATGGCATATGTGCATCCTTGGCAAAATGGTGTCACTGGCATAGTATAGGTTATACTTAATGTATGATGCATTCAGGGCAAAATGCTGGCACAGGCATACTAGAGGTGATTCTTGGCATAAGTCTCAACAGCCATGCCATATAGAGGGCAGACTACCATGATCATATGCTGCTCCTGGCATACTAGATGTAATTTTTGATCTATTGGTGAACCACAGTTTACGGATGACATCAATGGTACAATTCTAGCATTGTCATATTGTAGGTAATTCCTGGCATAAGGTGACACCCAAGGCATGTCTGGGCCATTAGGGGGCACCAATAACAAAGTATTGGCCCTGGCATTATGAAGAAATTTGAAGTGTGGGGGGCCCCCAAAGCACATCTAGAATAATTGGGAAAATGTGTGACCATCAAATTTCCTTCGCTTGGCACACCATCATACTTGACTATGTAATGCTAGCCTTCTGAGAGCCTGTAGGCAATTGGGTTATTAGTTGAGAGGGGTGAGAGCCCCACTCAAGTAATAAACACATTCCTTGTCAGAACCACAAACATCACTAAATAAACCTGTGCTTAAGCCTCTGGTAGCTAGGCACAAAAACAATCAGGCTTAATTGGTGTCAAGTATTTATGCAGCACTCAAAAGTAATAAAGTGAAAACCCAACACAAGAAAAATCTCAAACCGATTTAGAAAAACAGTGTAAAACATAATACGTAAAATGATACCAAAATGACAAAAATACAATAGGTAGAACTTATTACTAGAAGTTTCAGGTAAAAATGGCATCAAGAAGCATAAAACAACACTCTTGGTTATCTGGTTATGCAGGATCGGATCAAAGTCACAAGTTCAGGCTGACTGTAATGGAGCACAGGCCAAAAACAGGAGCTAAGTTCATCCCAGTGAGAAGTTTAGCTTCTCTGAGTACGAGTCCAGGCAAGGAGCCTCGACTTGAGCTTTACGTTGGCTGGGGCCATGAGGAGATTGTTGTTGGTGCGAGGAGCAGGTCATCGCTGGAGACACTGGCGGTCGCAGTTTGGCCCAAAGAGCAGGTCACTGTCGGAACTTCACATTGGCAGAAAACACAGCGATCATTGCTGAAGGGAGGTGATCGCTTGCACTCGCGAAGGGCCCCAAACTCATGTATTTTCTCCTGGAGTTCAGTTTTGAAGCACAAAGACTACACTCTGATGACAGCCAAGGGTCCAGGACCTGTGTGGTACTTCTTGGGGATCAAGACTCACTCCAGCAGAGGTCAGCAGAAGAGCTCAGGCAGGTCCAGGTGGTGTTGGTCAACAGGGCATTTGCAGGGAGGCCTCTGGAAGCTTGTTGTGTCCCTGTAGCTCGAACAGGAGGTCAGTCAATTCACTTTTGGAGTCACTTCTAGGAATCCTGGGTTCAAGGCAAGCAGGTCCAGCCTTTTGCCTTCAGTCAGCAGCGCATTCCTCCTCCTGAATCTTCTGATGAGAGGTTCTTAGGGTGCTATTCTTATAACCAGTGCCAGCCTCTGGATGGGGGAATGCTCCCTTTGTCTAACATTATCCCTTTCCTGTGTTTAGCTCCAATTTGTCTAGGTGGATCAAGGCAGGCAGGCCTAGGTGTGAGCTGCATTTGTCAGTGGCAAGTCAGGCAGGCTTAGACGTCAGGAGTGGTGGGCATAGACCCCAGGCTACCACATTGAAGCTCAGGAAGGGCTGAGTACAACCTCAAGGGCATCTTTCTCAGTTGAGAAAACTCCTTGCCCCACGCCCAAGCCCCTTTTGTATCAATGCCTGGAAGGAATACACAACACATCACAAGAGAGCCATTAACAGTCATGTGACCCTGGACACTGGCAGAAAGGCACATTTAGTTTAAGCAGAAAAATCAACTTTCTAAAAGAGCCCTTTTCAGAATATTAACTTAGATTCTGACTTTACCATTAAAGAGGATTCTAAATTGCAATTCAAATAAGTGGAAGAAGTATTTTTCTATTTATTCCCAAATTTAAGTTGTCACTTATTAAGTGCAATAAGGTAACTCAGTGTTAGTCTATGGGTGAGATAGCCTTACTTCAGTAAGAAAACGACGTTAAGTGTTTTTCACTTCCAGGACATTTAAAACATAAATGCACATCTCCTACATTTTAAATAGCATGCTCTTTGCCCTATGAGCCGGTAGGGCTTACCATATAGGTGAGTTATAAGTATTAAAAAGGAAGGCTTAGGCTTGGCAAAAGGTTTTTTTTACCTGGTTGAAATGGCAGTTTAAAACTGCACTGTAGGCTGAAGTGGCAGGCCTGAGACATGTTTTGCAAGCTACCTTACTGAAGGGCACAAGAGTCCTTCAGCCCACTTGTAGCATTTAATTTACAGGCCCTGGGTACCTGTAGTACCATACACGTGGGACACATAAGTAAATTAAATGTGCCAATTAGGTGTCTACCAATTTCACCATGTTTAAGGGAGAGAACACAAGCACTTTACTTCTGGTTCCTAGGGTCCTAAAGCCAACACCAATGAGGTAAACAAAAACAGGGGAGTGGAGGCAAGGATTCTGGGGGAATACTACGGCAAGGATGTCGGGATGTCAGGTTAAACATAGCCTTTATCAATTTTGCACATTTCTGCGAAAATTCTTTTTTAAAATATACTATTTGACAGGATATTTTAAGAGAGAAACCCAGCCTCACTTGCTGAAATTTGGGACTAAGAGTATGCCTCTTGACTTTCAAAGATCACCAGCTGCCTCTGCGTGGTACCTTTAAGAAAATGCTAGTGTCTTGAAAACCCCCTTTAATAAGGATTAAAGCAATGCTTGTATAAAGGAAATGGGACAGAGAGAATTCTTGCACCACTCATATAAATATGCAACATACCACTTTTGCTGATACCCAAAACAGGGGCATCTTCGGGATTTTGGGAGCCTTGGCCAAAGTATTTTGGGGGCCGCTGTCCGGAACAGCTTTGAATCTATGATAAACACTCTTTGGCCAGGTCACTGAGTGCCCAGGCACACTGCTCCAAATTATAGTGGCATGTTTTTAATATTGTTGTAATGCAGTAGCAGCTCACTAATATTATTGCAAATATTCTCTGTGACCCTCTCCTATTTCCCATATGTGAGGTCCTGTTTTGATGTAAAAAAAAACTTTTTTATGGATGTTGCATCGTGTTGAAAAACGTAAGCACAACATTTCTCTGCAAAATATCTGCAATGGACGCCTACACATCACCCCTATTACAAATAAATTACATGAACAACCGTTTTTAACACAATCTGTTTAAGAATCATTCAAGGTGGTGAGGGCAAGACTGTCTGAAGAACAGAGATGGCTCCATCAGAGGGGTACCCTGTAAGAAGGGGGCCATGGACCAGCGCACACTTTGTCCACGCCTTAAAACTTCTCAGACCCCAAATTCCAAATGGTAGAGCGCCCAAGACCTTACTTTTCTCTGAATGAAACACAGATGACGAACACTAAAGTTGACTACTTATCAGACACGGCCGGTACAAGTAAGAGTGGTGGGGCAGTGGGGCTGCTTGGGGGGCAGTCGAAATAGGACAGGTGAGGGAAAATAAAATAAATTAATTAATAAAACCACTTACCTTGCACTTGCGAGCGCAAGGTAAGTGGTTTTAATTATTTAATTATTTTATTTCCCCTCACCTATCGTATGTTGACTGCCCCCCCGCCCAACCACTCCCCGCCCCCCCACCCCCTCCCCTGCTCTTACCTGTACCAGCCGCACCTGCTACTTATTCACAAATCAAAGTCTCTACTAAATTTTAATGAGTCACACATCAAAGGCTGTTCAAGTCTGGACAATTAGAATACGATGAAATCAGACAGGTCATGGCCTGAGGAACGCTTGTGATGCACTGACATCCCACGTGCATTCTCCACTGCAGCTGCGCAGGTGTGGAACTCACTATCATACAAAGCAGTAGTTATATTGAGCAACCTTTTTTGGGGAATACATTTTCTGCAATAACCCATCTCTATGAATTCGGTTCTGTGCTTTAATGCCTTTATGTCTGCAACTTAAGTTAGCAATGATGATGTCTCGGTTGCTGGTGTTGTCCGTTACACCTTTAATAAACATTTATTTATTTATGTAACATTGTCTACTACTGCTGCTATCATTGGCTTTCTATAAGCGGTATAGACATAATTGTTGCACTATATGTAATGTGATTGTCAGCATTTTCCTACTAAAGGTACAATTGTTAATTGGAATATGTGCGGTAAGTGCTATTAGCACATGTATCACTATCATGAGTTTTGTGATCAATTTCAGCAGGTCAACCCTTTATTTATTGGTGAAAAATGTCCTGTATTCACCCAAACCTTTGAATTTTGGCACCTCAAAAAATTGTAATTGGGTAATATTTATAACACCAATAAATTCCAACTCAGCAGAGTTGGAATTTATCCGATGCTATAAATATCACACCAATTACTGGGCCATTGTAATCACCTCTTCAGTTACTTATCAAGATCACCGGTAATGTTCTCCCTATCAGTGCATCCCTACAACTACCACTCTCAATGTTCTCTTTGTCAGTGGTACTACTATCAGCAGTCTCCCTCTACACCACTAGCCTCTTTCCATTTCTTCCCACTGGTGGTACCACTGTCCTTTGCATGAGAAGTATCCTTCTACTAGACCCTATCAAACAGTTGAACCTTTCAGGCTCTCTTCTTATCAGTGGTACCAGTGTCTACCTGCCAGTGGTACCCATATCAGTGTCTACTTACATACAGTCCTGCTGTCACCATCCTCTGCATCATTACCTCCCTCCCATTCCTACACATCAGAAAAGCTGAGCTTTGCTTACCTCTTTCCCCATCAGCCCTGCCTAGCTCTCAGTGGTACCAATATCAGTGTCTACTTACATACAGTCCTGTGGTCACCATCCTCTGCATCATTACCTCCCTCCCATTCCTCCACAACAGAAAGTTGAGTTTTGCTTACCTCTTTTCCCATCAGCCCTGTCTAGCTCTCAGTGGTGCCATTATCAGTGTCTCCTTACATGCGGTCCCACTGTCACTGCCCTCTCTACCACTATCTCATTCCCTTCCTCCACCATAGACAGCTGTACTCTCCTCTTTTCATACCTCTGCACATTGAAATCGAGATGGATCTTTCAATCTCAGCCCCAATATCTTCTGCTCCATTCATTTTAACTCCAATCAATTCTATCTGAACGCCTCGGTTTATCACTCTCAAGCGGTGGCTTTGCGCTCAATGAGACGTCTGCAGGCAGCCGTCCTCGCAGAGATGGAATCACATTTCTGCTTTGGTGCATTTTAATGTTAAATAATGATGCACAACTTGAGCTTAGACGCAGTCAGGAGAGGTTTTGCAGCCGCTGTTTTTGAATATTATAAAGCTATTAGACAAAACACTGGGAAGAGGGAAAGAGACATTTGTAGGGATCTAAGCAATGGCTGCACATGCAGAGTGATGTCATGAATTATGTAAATTCAGATGTCATCAGTCATGTTATCAATGATGTCATAGTACATGTCATGAGTGATAAAATGTGTGAGTTCATAAGCAGTGCATGGTGAAGGCGCCAGTTGTAGTTACTGGAAATAACTATACCTGGTGAATTTCAGTGTTTTTTTTTTTAATTGTTACGTTTCAACTGACATTTTCACCTAAATATAACATCACTTTAACTTTTGGTTTCTCAAGTGAATTTCTGATTTTTTTAATGTAAAGTAACATATTATTACCATACCTGACTATAATGTCACCTTAACCCTTGTTTCCTTCCATGAATTTTTAGGTTTATTTTAACATAAAGTAATATTTATTATATTTATATTATATATATATATATATTATCTATATATTTACATTTATTATGATACATAACTATGCAAACCCTAGTATGCATGGTATGGATTTGGCCAGACTCTGCACCCACTCTCTCACAGGCAGCCACCCCTGCAGCACATGGCCTTTAGCCATGTACAGGGTGTTGGCTGGGGTGGCCAGGCTCTGTTCTCAACCCTCTGCAGGCAGCCAAACACCCACACTGCGCACGGCCTTTGGCTCACCTGCAGATAGGCCCTTCACCCAACTCCTGGGCAGCCACCCTCGCTGCACACGGCCTTCAGCCATGTACAGCATGAGATTGACTTCAGGGTTTGGCCTGAGGCCAGGCCCTGCAACCAACTTCCAGTGGGCAGCCAACACCCCCACTGCGCATGACCAGCATGGATTAGCCACATGGACTACTGCCCATATGGGGCCAACCCACCACAGACACTTACACCCCCCTTTTGTTAAATGATTGCCATGATCCTGCAAGACTCTCATGGGAGTAGGGGAGACCTACTGGCTGCTGCGAGAGTCCCATGGGACCGCAGCAACCATAAAAAATATATTTATTAACCCCAGGGGGATCTCTACAAGGTCTATGGGATCAGAGTACCCCTAACCTGCTCATTTATAACTTACTTTAAAACAATTTCAGAGCACAGGGACCAAGACCTCATGCCTGGAGATGGCGGGCGCAACATTTCTCCTCATGTTGCGGTCATCCAATCGAAGTGCGAGCTCCAGCCTAACTCATCGCTCCTGCTGGAGCTTGATGGCCAACAGAAAAAAAGCCACCTCAGGTAATCAGATTGCTTAATTATTTGAAGTTGCATGCTTTCTGAACTCTCACTCTCATACTTTTACGATAGTCCTGCAAACCCAACTGATCAGATATACAGACATTTCGAACCTTAATTTCGCAAAAGCTACTTAATGGATTTAAACCAAATCACAGAAAGCATGCTTTTGGGGTAAAGATATAGCTTTCTGCCAAATTCAGTGTAATTCTGTTCAGACATTTGGACTGTAGCGCTGTTGAGAAACCCCTATAGAAATTGCATAGCAAAATTGCATTTTTGGTCGCCCCCTTTTTTCCTGGTCTACTCTTGACGGATAACCCTGAAACGTTTGAGGAAAGAGCTGAGGTGATTGAACTTTTTTTTTAAGGTTTCATGAAGATTCGTCAAGCGGCAACAAAGTTATTAGCACACCAAAAAATGTTCGTCCTATGGTAACTATGCCCTAACTAGGTCCTAACTATAACCACACAGTGATGCCACTGTGGTGTTATAGTTGAGGCAGTATTTTCATGGGAAATGTGATTTTAGTTTTCTAATAAATTTGTTTTGGTAACGTTTGATGAATCTTCATGAAACTTTCCAAAGAAAGTTGATCCACCTCAGGCCCTTCCTAGAAGGTTTCACAGCAATTCATCAAGTGGAGAAAAAGGGTTCCAAAACAATGTTTTCCCATGTTTATTCGTATAGGAATCTGCAACCAAAACTACAAAAAAGAACTGAAATCATTTACACCAAATTGGGCAAAAAGTTAGAACTTTGTGATTTGATGTACATTTGTGTTTAAATAGGTGCTTGGGTAGTCATGAAGGGGTTAAAAAAATAGATACATCTAGATGGTTGGTCCTGCGGGAGTCCAGATTGACAAATATTTAATAAATGGGTCCCTCTAACTGGCACAGGGACCATTGTTTTCCTTGGGCCATTTAGGTACCATGGTGCCTTGGCTGGCACCTAGACCCCCAGATCCATGTGGGTTAAAGAAGTTAAAAAAAAAAATTGGGGTGATTGGTACTGTGACACCAAACAGCTGATACCGTGGTACTCAGCAGGGATCCATGTGTGGTGCTGCAGTATCTGCACTGATACCACAGTAACACAAATCCATTTAAACAGCAAAATACCCAGGGCAGCGATGAACTGACAAGCTGTCAATGGACGGCGGGCAGGAAGGAATGGGGAGCAAGCTCACAACAGAGGGGGGATGAAAGGGAATAGGGGAGCACACAGACAATGAGGAAGAGCAGGCAGGGTTGGGGCAGAAAGCTCACAACAGAGGGTGGATGATAGGGAATAGGGGAGCACACAGACAATGGGGAAGAGCAGGCAGGGTTGGAGCAGCAAGCTGCCAACTGAGGGTGTGCAGGAGGGCGTGGGGGAGCACACACACAATGGAGGGCAGACAAGAAGGGTTGGTGAAACACACGGACAATGGAGGTTGGGTGGAAAGGGGCTGAGGCAGCACATGGACAATGGAGGGCAGGCAGGAAGAGGTGGGATAGCAAGCTAACAATGGAGGACAGGTGGGACGCCTAGGAGATCAAGCTAACTACTGAGGTGAGATGGATGGATCTGAGTCAGTACATGGACAAAAGAGTGTGGGCAGGATGGGATAGGGCAGCAAGCTGACAATGGCAGAGAAAGGGATGAAAGAGAAAGCTGACTACCTAGGACAGGTGGGAGGTGATGGTGTAGCAATATAACAGAGGGTGGCCGGGATGTTTTGGGGGAGATCATATAAAATGAAAAGTGGTAGGAGGGTCTGAGGCAGCACATCGACAACGGAAGCTAGGCAGAAAAGGCAGCAGGAGCAAACTGAGAATGGAGGGTGGGTGGAAGTGGCTGGGGCAGCAAGTTGACAATGAAGGTATTTCAGTCAGGGCTTGGAAAGCAAGCTGATAACAGAGGGCAGGCAAGAGTGTCTGGTCTGCATGCCGACAATAGAGAGTGGGTGAGAGGGGCTGGGGACCACACGGACATCAGAGGGCAGGTGGGAGGGGCTGAGCAGCACATGGACAAGGAGGAGTGAGCAGTAGGGGCTGGGTAAACAAGTTGACAATGGATGGTTGGACGGGGGAACTCAGAGATCAAGCTGAGAACAGAGGGCAGGTGAGAGGGGATGGGGATCACGCTGACGATGGAAGGAGGGCAGGAGGCTGGGGCAGCAAGCTGACAATGGAGTGCAGTTAGGGGGTCTGGGGCAGCAGTCTAACAACAGCATTTCACTATAAAAACAAAGGTTTAACTGATTTTATAGTTAAGCATGAGAAGATATTATCATATGTTTAAAAGAAAACAGTAAAAATGACATTATAGTTAGTTATTAAAACATAGATAAAAACTAATGTTTTAAAAACATAAAATACTGAAACTCACTGGTTATAGCTTACTAAGCAAACTACAACTTGTGCCCCCACCGTGCCCTTCTCATGACCTCACATATTATATCATGTGATTAGTGATGTAAAATTAACCACAGGTGCACGGTATTGAATTACTTCAAGCCCACAAAACCTAGAGAGACGCTGTCACAATGACTGGATGATGCCATTAGTAATGTCATCAATGATGTCATTTGAGAGGTCATGAGCAATGTATTCATTGATGTCATGTAACATGTCATAAGTGATGGCATATGTGAGGTCATAAGAAATGCATGCAGGGGGCACAAGTTGTAGTTAGCTCAGTAAGCTATAATTGGTGCATTTCTGTGGTATTTTGGTTTTTATAATAGGGAACACTGTAGGACCAAATAATGCATTGGGTTAACAAAATTCTGCATCAAGAAAGGCAAAATATGCAATGTAATGCAGCACATGTTGTGATAGCATGACTTTGTTATTTTGTCATTTTTACATATACTAACACTGTCTGGGCAAAGCTGTCACCTCATTAGTACCAGTTTAACATTCAAATGCAGTAATGAGGAAGGTGACTAGTAAACGTTTTGTGGAGGATCTTCCACTTTGCAACAACATGGGTAGCTGTGTCTTTAGTAACTTTTGATCCATTTGAGCTAGAAGTGATGTTCTTTGTTAAAATCAGAAAAATATGCAGCTGATTAATGATGGATTATGTGGCAAATGTGGCAACTCCATAATTATGTGGGAAACACTGCAGCCACATAATTCCAGTGGTCCTGATAATAAGGCTATATTGTCATTTCAACCTCTGAATTTTTTAGTGGGAAAAATGTAGATATATTACCCAGTAACGATTGCCACTGGGTAGTTGCAGTAGGACCATGTTTACATAGAAAATGCCTTTTTGTGTTTGACGAATCCCCATGAAACTTTCGAAAAATGTGTTGCTTTATGCCTAGTTTGTGCATGGAAAGTTTCAGGGTGCTCCTTCAAGAAGGGGCCGAGAAAAAGGGGGGTGGGTCCGAAAACACATTTTCCTCATTCATTTGTCTATAGGAACTATAGATATAAAAAAAGCTTAATAGATTTAGACCAAACTTGGCAGAAAGCTAGATCTTGATTGACAAAGAGTGCTTTTTGTGATTTGGTGTAAATCTTTCCAGTAGTTTTTGAGCAATTAATGCTCAAAACTTTGTATTCATTACACCATAAAGAATCTGTGAATCTGACAGTTCTCATGCTGGGATATATAATTGGTGGCAACCATCTTAAGACTTCAAACTCAGCCCAGAATCCCCAAAAAAGGTAAAAAACAGTCCTAAGGGGCAGGGTAGGGGGTAAAAATATTTGATATAAAAACTTTGCTGCAAGGTAATGGAGGATCAGTGCATCATATTGAAACAAACAAGTATCCCATCCGGAGCCTGCACGGCTCCTTTGAAAGGTCAGAGGTGGGGGACCACTCATACGCCAGATGACAGCACACCCACTGTGATGGGTGGTAAGGGAAATTGACTGTTTTCTTTATACAACCCTCACCCACTCTAATAGTGGCATGCTTCATCATTGGGTTCACCCTAACTCCTAAAGGTCAGGGTGGGCTCGATCATATTCCAGGGAGCACTTATGAAGATAGGGTGTAACTGGGCGTAACTTTTAAAGATAAAATTCCTCCCCCACTCTAAAAGTATCCTTTATTAGAAGAGTGGGAGGGAAAATAAAAATGTCTATGTAGGAATATCAGGATGTGATGGTCCTATGACCCAAGAACACAGTTCAGTAAATCCACAACGAAACTAAAAAAAAAAGTGCAATCTACCGCACCACTCTTTATGAAACCTCTTGGGTTGAGCCAGGGCCCAGGGGGTGACGCAAATGAATAAAGGGAGGGGAGTGCATGGCCCCCCTCCCCGAGCCTTTGTGAGGCCCCAGGGACACCATACCTGAGGGAGTGATGTGTAAATGAAAATGAGGGGAGGGGGTGCCTGGGCCCAATCCATGACCTTTTTAGACCCCGGGACCCCATACCTGGGGCCGAATTCCATATTAAAAGGGTAGGAGGTGCAGCGCCCCTCCCCTAGCCTTAAAAGGACTCTGGGACACCATATTCTGCAGCCAAACTAAATTCAAATGTGAGTAGGGCAATGCAGCACCCCTTCCTAAGCCTCTTAAGTCCCAGGGGACTTCATACCATGGAGCCGGCTCACAGACTGTGTCCCGGGAAGCCCACCCCAGGACACAATCGTCCCCCTGTCCACATTAGCACAGAGAAACATATGTTTTCTCCCACCCGGCTGGAACATTTTTAAATGTGTGGGTGAGAGCACGGGCATAGCTGCTCTCACATGGAGGGAGCTTTAAAAATGCTCCCACCTGGTGGGAGCAGATTTCTGTTTCCGAGTCTGCGCTCCTGCAGGCAGGGAAACAATTATTGTTTCCACCTGTCAGGAGCCAACACAAACAGCTTCTCCTGCCGGACGGGAGCAATGACAGCTCCAACAGCATGTGGGGAGTCGGCGGGACCGTGGGGGCCCTGGGGTCACTCCCCCCCCAGCCCCCAACCTGCCGTTTGGTGGGCACCCACCCAAAAGAAACAAGGGCCATGGGAATGGGGTCCCCGGGGCCGATTAAGGTTTGGGGAGGTGGGCCGTGCTACATCCCTCCCCCTTTTTTATGGAATTTGGCCATGATGGGGTTCCTAGGGCCTATTAAGGTTCAGCAAGGAGGGTCTGCGGCCCCCTCCCCTTTTCTAAGGAATTCAGCCCCAGGGGGGTGGGGCACCTGGGGCCTATTAAGGCCCGGGGAGGGGAGCCTTCCCTCTCACTCTTTTGTATGCAAGCTATCCTGTATTCCATAGGTCGTCATATGTCGTCTTGAGCCAGGAGATTTTCGTAATTCATAGGCCGAATGAAAAGGTTGGCGGTAAAGTCCCCAGAAATAATTATGAATTATGCATCCTCTACTGATTTCAAACTCATAAGTGTTGAGTCCAGTGACGAAACAGCAGCCTTCCTTGACTTTCATTCTAGATTTATGTAAACATTCAACAGTATCAAAGGGTGTTTTTCCTCATTTACCCATCCTCTATTTTAACTTCATGCAACCAGGTCTCCATGCAGAGAATTCGTTTGACTTGGATGTTTAGTTGCAGCGAGATACATAATGCTAGGCCCCCCTTTGGGTGACCCTCATTACTCTGTTTTGTGGCAAACTTTGATATCTCCATAGAACCCACCAGATTCACCAAGTGTTCAGCCCATGTCTTTTGCAAAAGAAACAATTGATGGACGGAATGCTGGACAATGCAAACATTCACCCCCAGTCACAAGGATCTGGGTTAAATCCATCATTCTTTTGCTCAGCACACCACCCCAGTTTGGACCCAGCCATATGCAAATCAGTCTTGACCCTGCTCCTTGTGGGAACAGTCCAGCCCGAACTGCCAAGCCACGTCCTCCCTGGACCGGAAACAAGCATCCTGGGACCGGTTTCAGGCCATCACCCTTCTTCAGACAGGCTAGCTTGAATCCAGTGGTGTAGTGAGCACGGGACCCACGTCTGGGCATACCCTTCCCACTTAGGGCGACAAATGCAAAGAAACAATTGATGGACGGAATGCTGGACAATGCAAACATTCACCCCCAGTCACAAGGATCTGGGTTAAATCCATCATTCTTTTGCTCACCACACCACCCCAGTTTGGACCCAGCCATATGCAAATCAGTCTTGACCCTGCTCCTTGTGGGAACAGTCCAGCCCGAACTTCCAAGCCAGGTCCTCCCTGGACCGGAAACAAGCATCCTGGGACCGGTTTCAGGGCATCACCCTTCTTCAGCCAGGCTAGCTTGAATCCAGTGGTGTAGTGAGCACGGGACCCACGTCTGGGCATACCCTTCCCACTTAGGGCGACAAATGCAAAAGAAACAATTGATGGACGGAATGCTGGACAATGCAAACATTCACCCCCAGTCACAAGGATCTGGGTTAAATCCATCATTCTTTTGCTCACCAGACCACCCCAGTTTGGACCCAGCCATATGCAAATCAGTCTTGACCCTGCTCCTTGTGGGAACAGTCCAGCCCGAACTGCCAAGCCAGGTCCTCACTGGACCGGAAACAAGCATCCTGGGACCGGTTTCAGGGCATCACCCTTCTTCAGCCAGGCTAGCTTGAATCCAGTGGTGTAGTGAGCAGGGACCCACGTCTGGGCATACCCTTCCCACTTAGGGCGACAAATGCAAAAGAAACAATTGATGGACGGAATGCTGGACAATGCAAACATTCACCCCCAGTCACAAGGATCTGGGTTAAATCCATCATTCTTGGCAGTTCGGGCTGGACTGTTCCCATGAGGCACAGGGTCAGACTGATTTGCATATGGCCATGTCTGAACTGGGGTGGTGGAGTGAGCTAAAGAATGATGATGGATTAAACCCAGATCAGTTGACTGGGGGTGAGTGTTTGATTTGCTCTAGCGCTCCGTCCATCATCCCCTTTGGTATCGCTTTGTTCGCCTAAGTTGGCAGGGTATGCCCAGACGTGGGTCCCTTGCTCACTTTGCCACTGGATTCAAGCTAGCCTGGCTGATGACGGCTGAAATGCCAGAAACCGGTCCCAGGATGCTTGTTTCCGGTCCAGGGAAGACATGGCTTGGCAGTTCGGGCTGGACTGTTCCCATGAGGCACAGGGTCAGACTGATTTGCATATGGCCATGTCTGAACTGGGGTGGTGGAGTGAGCTAAAGAATGATGATGGATTAAACCCAGATCAGTTGACTGGGGGTGAGTGTTTGATTTGCTCTAGCGCTCCGTCCATCATCCCCTTTGGTATCGCCATGTCTTTTGCAGCAAAATCCCCTGGCACTGCCTTAAGTATTCAGACACTACAGGATTTGCAACCTTCCTCTTGATGCCATTTATGTTCCCTGAACATATTAAGAGTGGCGGTACCTGCTGTCCGGTGGTCTTAAAGGCCTGTTTATTATCATCATACTGTCTTACTTTCCCCATTCATGCTTCCCTCCTGTCAGACAAGGCCAGGGGGAGCCAAGACCAGTCAATTTTTTTGAATGCACTTACTTGGTGCAACACCTCTGGGATGTGCAGGCTTGATCTCAAAGAACCAATAGGATTTTTTAAGATAGAGAAAGGAGGTTAGTTCTTGCTATTCCTTGGATCATAGGTTGTCATTTCCCATGGAGAAGAGCCCCTCCCTCCCCCCGATTTTAGAAAGGCTATGACATGTCATTGTGATGTTGGGTAGCATTTGCCATTATAGTGAGAGATCTTGATACCCCTTTCTGGAAGGCTTTTTTCTTCAAGCACCTTTTGGGCTGCATCGACGGAGGCCATGGTGATCAGGGTGGGTTCTGACCTTTGAGATGCCCTAGGTTTTAAGAATGCTACTGATGCAATGTTTGGTGATTTAAGGGTTTCTAGAGACCTAGGGTTCTTCAAGAGTATCACCAGGTTGCAGCAGTTTAGTATGTTGTGTGTTCCTAGCGAGGCATACTGGGGCACCAACAGGACTTTGTTGCCGAACTGGATTAGGTATGACTCTTCAGAGTCCTTAGTCACTGTTTTAGGTACTTGCTCATTATCAGCCACTGCTTTTGTTGTTACAGGTGCTCTGCACTCCTTTGCACATCCCGGTGTGCTAATGGTGGAGGCTTATTTGCCGGTGGTGGGCTTTCTCGTTACCTGCAGGAGTAAATGGACAGCTGGTTTTATGCTTGGCTTTCGTCTTTTGGGGCCATTTTTGCATCTGGTGCTCTAAATTCCTTTGCACTCCTGACTTCATGGGGCATATTATCAACGTGATTATCGCCGCTTTAGCGGGACTTTTTCCCGCTAAAGCGGCGATAATTCAATTGCCCTATTAGCAAGCTGTCGATAACTGCTGTTAGCGACAGCTTCTAGGCGATAGCGACCGGGTTGGGTGCCGCTTTGCATGCCAGCGATATTTATCGCTAATGGCATGCAAAGTAGGCGTTCCCAACCTAAAAGCGACTGGTAACAGTCGCTAAGGTCGCTATCGCCTATTAGCGAGGCAGGGGAGGTGTTTAACGCAACCAGCTAAACACGTTTAGCGCTGGTTTGTTAACGCCTGGTCCAAACCTGACTTAGCCATGTAATCCAATGGGAGGTGGATTACATGGCTAAATCCCCTCGCCCTATCACCAAGCTAACACTGGTCACAGTGCGAATATCGCTTGTTTTCAAGCGATATTCACACTAGCTTCTCAGGGTTTCTATCGCTTGGAGATAAGCGTTGCTGATAGCACGCTATCTCCGCGATAGAAACCTGCGATAGCCGGCGATAATTATCCTAGCGCTAACTGCGCTTAGCGATAATTATCGCCGGTTATTGCTAATAGGCCCCCTTGTTCCATTAGTTGCAGGTGCTCTGGGTCTGGAAGCACGCTTACTAGGGGAGGGCTTGCTTGAGTCCTGCTAGAACTTGTTGTTGGGTGTTCACCTGCTCGGGGTTTGGCCTCGGTGGCACAGTGTTTAACTTCATCGACAGGCATGAGTAAACGTATCCGCGCTTGCTTTTTCATGAAGATTGGTAATAGCTTCCCCCTTGTGCCCTTTTTCGTTTGCTCATCGGATCTAGTATCCAGTCTTCGTCATTTTGTGGGACCTTTTGCATACTCCCCATGACAAGCTACTGCCTTGTCTCCTGGCCATTGTGGTTTGGCTGGATGCATCCTCCACTGGGTATGGGTTTTCCTTCATTTGATATAGGATGCTGATCGTTGTTGACGCTGGCCGATTGAAATTGTCTCCGGGGATGCCTTGATTTCTGGCTACTCTGGTCCATGAGGAGGAGTGCTGGGGTGAAAGCAGTCTTGTGTGATTGCTTGTTTGAAGCTTTTGTTTGGTATAGGCTCCTGCGTTTCCACTACATTTGTGGAGGTTTTTTGAGGTTCGCCTGTGCACATGCTAATTACTTCATGCGTAGGTAAGTGGCTTCGCAGGGCAAACTGTGTATCTGGGGTTATCTGGGGCTTGTGTCTCCTGGGGACTTAAGGGAGTGGTATGCCCAGGTGATTGAGTGCTGTCTTTGTCGCACGATGTATGATGGGCCCAGTTTGAGTTTTTCTTTCATTCTTTGACAAGGTTACTTAAAAACAGTGGTAATGTGCATAGTTACTCTAGTATAGGCGCGGAACAGCATGGAACAAATGCGGTGTCTGGGGCGCTCTCAACTCTCAGGATTAGTTTGTTTAGGGACTCCAGTCGGGCATCTATTCCTGAAATATATATTGCCATTGTATATAGCAGGTCAACCTGCAGCTCTAGCTTTGCAGAATGAAGATTCATTGCCGCCACAGTTGCTTGTAAGGTGTCCATGAATATGGACCAAATCCCAGGGTGCTGACCTTCCCACCCCACTGAGTTGGTGCAGAGTCTTGGGCAACAGAGTCTTGCTTGTTAGTTGATGGAAGCTGTCTCCCTGACCAGGTGGGGCCCAATGTTGTGTTACTCCGGGGTATTTGGTTCTAGCTGTGGCATGCATATCACTGGGCGTCTGAAGGCCCAGGATTGATAGCGAAGTGGGATGGGCTGCTGGAGCTCCTAAGCTGCCAGCTGCTCCTCCCAGCACCATTTCTTGCCGACCTTTGTCTTGGGATGTAAGGAGTGTGTGCAGGGAGGGTGGCGCCGGTGATTCTGTGGGTTCTTAGGCCTGTGCGATCGGTAAGCCATGCATGGGCTGGGAGGGTTGTTGAGATTGCAAATTGTTGAGGCTCAGTGCTTTTGCGGCATGGTCCAATGGGTCTGGGCTGTCAATATGGCCTCCATCTTCTTGTGCTTTAGGCTTCTGTCAAGTGTGAGTGGGAGATGGGAGATATCTTCCCAAGTTGTAGGGGTGGCTCCAGTCGCACAAGCTGCACTGATGCCTAGATCAGCTGCCTCCGCGCGTCTCTGGAGCACCTGACCCCCCTCCAGGTAGAAGCCTTAACGACACCTACCCAGGACACCCGGCCACCTGCCCGCCACACTTTTTACTTGCTGTAGGAGATGGTTGGTTAATGACTCCTTTGGGCTCTTAATATCCCTAACAAAGCGGATAGGGGAAAGAGTCAATCATGGCAGAAAAGTGGCAGCCTGTACAGATATATTTACTAGAGCCCAATGTCCAATATCCAGTGCGGGCCTCGCTTTTTTGTTTGTGAGTTTTCCTTTGCTTTGGGGAGATCCAAAAAAGAGGAGGAGTTCTCGGAAATGTGTGAGGTCCTGGAAGGAAGGCGGCCGCAAGTGTTTGGCTCTCCTTTCCCTACTCCTTTGTCTCTTTGGGCCAGATGTATCAAGAATTGCTTTTGCGATTCTTAAATTGCGAATTTTACCGAATCGCTATTTAAGAATCGCAAAATGCAATGTATGTAGGATTTGCAAAAACATTTGCGATTCCTACATATTCCTTAATAGCGAATCGCAAATTGCGATTCGCTATTAAGGAATACCTTCCCATTCATTTCTATGGGCCTAGAGGCCCATAGGAATGAATAGGATTGCATTCGCAATTTGTGAGTACCAAATAGGTTCTCACAAATTGCGCATGCAATTTCAAGGGTGCAAGGGGGCCAAAAGGCTACCCTGATGCACCCCCAAAAAGGTAGATATGCACATGTGACGCACATACATGCCCTAAGGGCATGTGTGTGCGCCACATGGCACTTAGAAAAATGCAAAAATATGCATTTTTCTAGGAATTTGCAAATTACCACCAACTTGAAGTTGATGGTAATTTGCGATTCCTTGAAGCCAGGTCGCAATTTTTGCTTGCTTCCTGCATTGCATTTAAGGAATCGCAAATTGCGATTCCCTAAATGTATTCGCAAAATAGGTAATCGCAAAAATTGCGATTCCCTATTTTGCGAATGCCTTTTGGGATGATACATTCCAAAAGGCTTTTTACCATTCGCAAACGGGCCAATTCTGCGAATTGGCCCGTTTGCGAACGGTAAAACGCTCGATACATCTGGCCCTTTGTCCACTGGTAGCTCAATTATGCCAGTTTAACTGGCAAAATGGGGTGACAGATTTCAGTATAGTGCTGTGGTCTGGGCTCCAGGCCTGTAGCTCTGTAGCCCAGTGGGCCACAGTATGGGCCCTGTCTGCCCTTGCTGCAATTTCACTGCTGAATTCACTGCTGCTGCCATTAGCCCTTTATGCCCTTTCTATCTTACCCGCTGTGCCGCGCATTTGCTTGCGTGTCTCACTGTCACCCCATCTGCTGGCTGACTGGCTGGCTCAACTGAGTTTGTCTGGGTCAGGCCCCGACTCTAGCACCCGGTCGGCAGAAGGATGGTTGCTCAGACCCGCTCAGAGCCAGTACGACTGGCTGCGGTGATTCCTTTCGGCAGGGACCATTGGGGCCCATCTAGGTCAGGTCCTAAATCCAGCACGAGGCAAAGGGTCAGCCGCTCAACCCCGCCCAGCTCTGGTGATTCTTTTCCGGCAGGGAGAAGGGGGCGATTTGGGGCTGTAGGGGTCCGATCTCAGCACTGGGGGTGGATTCAGCGTTTTCTGTCTGTAGCGCGAGAGTCTCTGCCTCTGCACTCCACAAATCACTAGCGAGATCACGTGGTGAGAGAATCCCCTTACACACGCACACTGCTTCCTGCCAAATTTCCGGCAGCAGTTTTTGCTGTAGCCTGTCTTAAAGAGGTAAATGGAAAATGCATGGGGATTTTGTGTTTTGGAACCCCCCTTTTTCCTCAGCTCCCGCTTGCGGATCACCCCAAAACTTTCGCTGTACTAACTTGCCAAACAGTAGCACCTTTTCGCAGTGGCGTAGCTAGAGCTTCTGGCGCCCGGGGCTATCCCCCAGATTGCCGCCCATGGCAGGTAGCGGCAGGGAGGGGGGGGGTCTGGGGAAAAATGACGGCGAGCAGCAGGGGTGGATTGGCTGGGTTTAAGTTATGACGCCACTCTCCACTCCATTGCATAAGAAACGGCATGAAACTGCGGCGTAAGCATAGAGCAAACCTCGAAGGTCAAGTCTCAGTTGATAAAGGCCCACCAGCACTAAAATGGTAGCTAAACGCATAAGTAAATGTATCCCTTCCTCCTCTTTACACCACTCAATACTTAACTGCTGCTACAAGACCACAGCAGTAAAACCACCCGCTGGACATCAAGCACAACACCAAAACAACTCCCACATAGGTCACACTCTACACCCACACTCTACCAAACAACGACAGTATTTAGAAACATAAGCAAAGCTATAGCTATCTCCTTTTTGCTCCACTCCATGCATGTCATTTAAGAAACACCCCTCAGGTCCTTATGCATGAAACCAATGTCACATAGGCCACACTATACACATTCATTCTCGAGAAGGCCACTGAAGTTGCACCACGAGATAGTGCTCGTGAGAAGGCCGCTGAAGTTGCACCGCTAGATAGCAGTGCTTGAAGTGCAGGGCTCCCAGGCCTCCCTGCTCCGTGGGTAGTTTCAATTTGGAAAGGAAAGTGCTACTCTGCACCATTCATTATTTCAAATTAGATCCCCTAGCATGGCATCCAGCATGTGGAAGAGGCTCTTGGATCTGGGAATTGGTAAGTTTGAGAAATAGTACAGTGATCTTGACAGCATCACCATTTTAGTCAGGTATGCAACAGACCTATTATGTCTGCTGTTAGTGCAGAATTAACCTCCCTCCTCCTATCATCAATGATAGCATTCCTGCTGTCTCCTGCTGGTACCTCAGTTCATGCAGCATGTCACACTGGTACTTATGCTCCTGTTGCATCTACTGCTGGTATAGCTGTTTTATAGCATCTCACACTCGCCCCAATGTCATTTCTGCATCTCCCACTAAAGTAACTGGTCCTGGTGTCCTTGGTTTTAACTATCCTTCACCCACAGTAGCAACTGCAGTTCAAGCACACTGAACAATGTTGAAGGCTATCCTTATGCCTCTCTTAGGTTTCAGCATCATCCCCTTCTTCTATAGTACCTGCCTTTAACTACGGCTGGGTGGTGGGATGTGTGGTTGTTATTGTGGTCACGGCCTCTTAATTTCTTTTTTGTTTTTGTTTTATATAGCACAAACTCGACCCGAAGGTATTAGGGCGCGTTACATGAGCACCAGTTGCCTTACAGAGTGACACATTATTTTGTTAGGAAGGGGGAGATTTAGTAATTTGCTCAGAACCACAGGATGTTGACCGTCCCTGCCGAGACTCGAACCCGGTTCCCCACCTTCGAGGTCGACGCTCTAGCCATTAGGCCATATCCTCTCCCCTAGCCATGCAGATCTCATTGCTTATCAACTATGGCTCAGACTCCCTAAAGAAACCCAAGAGCGGAAAAAAACAAGTATAACAAAGATAAGCAAGCTAAAACAAAAGGAAAGGTTGGTGGTACCAAAGTAGACATCAAAACAATATCCAGGTAAGCCGGAAAAAAGATCAAGGAGAGTGAAAGGAAGGGTACAAAGAGGATTAAGAGAGAAGAAAAGAGAAAAATTAAAAGATTACGAAGATGGGAAAGGGGAGAAAAATAAAAAGGGACTTAGAGAAAAAAGTAAATCAAGAGCATGTAATTTTGTAAATAGGGAATATCGATTTGAGAAGAATAAAATGAAAATGAGTGATTTGAGACAGCGGGAGCAAAAGGGAGCAAAAGATGAAAGAGAACAAAATCAGTGAGTAAGTAGCAGAAAAGGGAGATTAGAGGGAAATACAATGGAAAAGAGAAATGAGGGGTGAGGGTGAAAGCAAAGTAAAACAAGTAAGGAAAAAGAGTGGGAAAACTGAAATAAGGAGAGAATGAATAAGTAAGAGAGAAATGAAACTCAAATACTAAGTAAATGGGGTTTTTCTGAACAGGTTGTTCTGGCACTATCTGTCGGTGGTAGTGGCCCCTCCAAGCTCCACTTTCAGACATTGTTAGTGACAGAATTCAAGAGCTGATAGAATATTTAAATGCACACAATCTGCTGTGCTGCACAAGTTAGGTTGGATAACTGAGGGAGAGATAGCAGGTGTCCCACAGACTTGAGTTACCCTGCAAGAGTTGCGACTCTGGCACATCCTTTGCGAGCAACCCTCGGCCATTTCCATTACCATTTTGCAGACCCTGTACCAGATGTCCCAAGATTCCTGCCAGAAGCTGAGGTGACAGTCAGCATGAAATCCTGAGGACATTCAATTGCTGCTCTAGATCCAAGAAGAGTTTGCTGCTCACGCTTGAAAATTGGGATTTAAGTAGGAGTACCTCAAAATACATCTTGTGGACCCAACACACACACCCACATACAGATCCATGCGCATTGTCTCTTAATGCGGTGCATTGTTCTACCACGTCGTCTGCAGCAGGCAGGATATGCTCCAGAATGAGGAGGCAAAGTTCTATGACCTCATGGTGATCCTTCAAAAATTTGAGCCACTTACCAGTCTGGCTGGCAGGTATCATTGGGTCCTTGTGTGTATACATGGCTGTCTGGTCCTAAGTATAGGTGTTGGAAATCTGACTGCTGATAGCAATTGGAGTATATGAGCAGAGTCAACATCATTCAATATCTATAATGCAATCTACTTATGTACATACTGAGCAGATGGTAAATGCCAATGCAGAACCCTGATTGGCTGGTGTGCTTGACAGTGGAGAGTTGTAGGAAATAAAAACTTGTGTAGGAAGATGGCATCTACAGACGTGCAATTTGGCCCCACATGAGGCAAGATCATATGAGGCAATCAGGGGCGGCTCCTCCATTTGAGCGGAGGAGCGTCGCCCCACAAGTCCCAGAGCTGAAAAATAAAATGTAATAAAGCTTATTTATTATCGTTTTCTTTTTCAGCAACCCGTCCCTAACTAAATGTCAGGATCAGGTGAGGCTAGTGCTGCTGAGTGGCAGCAGCAGGGAGCTGTGCGCTTTAAAATGTGCATGTCTGTTTGACTGGCTGTCTTGGTACGGCCAGCCAGACATGCACATTTTAAAGATCTCTAACCTAGCTGTTTTAGACAGCTGGGTTAGAGAAAGTGCAGGCCTTCAGTGCTCTTAGGAATGCTGAGAGAGCCTGCTCTATCCAATCCTGGTGCTGCTTTCATGCTGTGAAAGCAGCGCCAGGATTGGGTAGTGCAATTTCCTGCATCATGAGCTTCCTGGAAGACACCCAAGGGAGGAGGACGTCGCACTGCGGAGGTAAGTGTATTTCTTTTATTTATTTGTTTGTTTTTGTGACCCCCACCACCCTCAGTACAAGCCAGCCGCCACTGGAATCAATAGTAGGAATATGCAAAGAAGGAGTCATCATTAAACAAATTCCAGAAAAGAGACCAAGGCTGAGGAGTCCAATAGAAAAGAAAATGTCCTGAAAAAAAGAACAATTCCATTGACCGTTCAGATAGAAGTTATAGCGCTCAGAGTGGACCATCCTACTTTAGGTGGAAACGTACCATGCAGACTGGTAAGCCAAATGGCAAACTTGATAACAACAGGTCGAAAAATAAAACTACCTGACAAAATGCTTTAAGAGGTAACTGCGCTGGAAGAAAATGGTCTACCCACTTGGACACTCTGCCATATGTCGGCGGTCGTTTAGTGAATTGCATAACTCTTTTCATTCACAAATAGACTAAAAACATAGGAGCATCTATTGAAAATCTCAGGTGTCTCTTCCGCTATTACAGGGCTCTTCGACCTCCAATAGCCTCAACAGATGAGGAAGGCTTCTTAAAAAGGATCAAAAATTATAAGGGTTCTATAGGGTATGTTTAGGGATGAGTGTATCCGAACAGCAATGGAAGAACTTGAACTTTCAATAAGAAATTAAGCATATCCTAATCAGTTGACTCACTGCTGCTCTAATAAAGATATCACTGGTTTCCTGGTTGCAGTGGCAGCTGGTTGTCTTTGAAAGTGATGGGGTAAAATACTTACCCTGAACTCCAGCGAGCGAGTCTGACTTCTTGTGGGGACTTTGTGGTAGGGTTTTTCTCCCTGAAAATGGTTTTAAAAAGGGGGTTAAATAGTGCATTTTAAAGCAAAAAAAAAAACATAGGTTCTATAGGGGCGATGATGAAATATTCCAGTACTTTCAGGGTCTGCCTCAGCCCCCTCAGTCATCCTCCTGTCAGCTTCAGAGGAAGCTGGTGATCTGAAGCAGACACTGGTGGCCTGACATGCGCACTGCAGTGTTTCTGAAAAAAATCATAGTGCCACGAACACGGATAATGAAAATGTAGAGAAAATATGAGCAGTGGCCAGGGATAAAATGTGGCGACTTATAGGTGGCAGGCATTGACATTAATTGGTCCTAACAATTGCTTCTGCAGAAAATTAAATTTGAATTAAAGCGCTGATGCCTCCCAGCAAGCAAAGCAAGTGAGCCGAACCCTCAATAGAACAGCTTCCTTGTCTCTTCCATCCATGCATCTATCTATTCATTCTTTCACACTTCCATCCACCTACTGGTATCCACTATTTCACCTTTAGATTCTGTCATCCATTCATTCTTTCATCCATCATTCAATATTTCCCCATTCTATCCATTTATCCATCCATCCATCCAATTTGCCATCCATCTATTATGCCATCCATCTGCCCATCCATACAGTCTAAAAACCAACCATTCACTCTGCCATCCATTCTCTTTGCCATCCATCCTCCACTCTGTTATCTTACCATCACCTCTGCCATTCATCGATCAACTGCCATCCTTTCATCAATTCATTAACTCTTCCATTCATCCACTCGGCCATCCATCAGCCTACTCTGCCATCCATCCATCCTCCTATCCTCTCTTCCATCCATCCATCAATCCACTCTGTCATTCACCCTCTCTACCATCCACTCTGCCACCCATTCACCATCCATCCACTCATCAACTCATCCATCCATCCATCCACTCTGCCATCCATCCTGCCATTCATTTATCAATCCATCCACTCTGCTATCCAATCATGCATTCAGTCACTTTGCCTTTAATCCATTCACGCTGCCACGCATCCATCCATTTACTTTGCCATCCATCCAATTTGCCATCCACCCATACATTCATTCACTTTGCCATCCATCCATTCACCCTGCCATCCATTCATCATCCATCCACTATGACTTCCATTCACAGATCTTTTCGCCCACTCATCCATCCCTTTACTCCATCCTCCTTTCAGCTGTCCCTCCACCTATTCATTCACTCAACGATTCATCCCTTTGCTCTGCCATCCTTTCACTTGTCCATCCACCTATCCATTCACTCACTCGCCCATCCACCCATCCCTTTACTTTACTATCCTTTCATGTGTCCATCCATCATCATTCACTTCTTCTTTCACCCACTCATTCATCCACATGTACATTCATCCTCCTACTCATTCATCCCTACTTCCTTTTTTTCACCCTTTTCTTCCAACATTCCTTCTTTCTTTCCCTGTTCTATTTACCCAGCTGTCGGTTTTCGTCGGCCCTGCTTGCTCTTCTATTCAGTCTGTATCCAGCATTAAGGATGAGCTTTTGATTGCCGAGTTGTAGACAGAAGTTGCCCATAAAGAACGCCCCTGCCCCACCCAACGCTGTAGCTGCTAAAGCGGGGGTTCACGACGCCCCTGGCAGCAAGCAGTTGTTATAACAAAAATGTTATACTGCATGGAAAACCAACTGATTCGCCTCTCCAACAAATAAAGCAGTATGTGCTGACTATTGAAAAGAGAAGTAGCACTCACTTTAAATTAAAAAAAATCTGGGTACCTTTGTCGTGATACATTCTGCCCTGAGTGCAAAGCGCCACAAAGGTGTCGTCCCAGAATATCGTTGTAAATATATCGTTTGATACATATATTGTATCCTATATACTGTCTATAAAATATTGCAAAATTTGGATTTAATAATAGAAAATGTACAACCAGTGGCACAATAGTGTTGGAAACAATATTTAGGACACCATATTTATGCCAGACAATTTTTTGTATATGATATTATTGCATACAACCACCACAGTCTCTTCAGTTCTCTTACGATGCACAGGTTTAAAATACTAATCGGATCTGTTTTGGGATTACAATCCAACCCTAGGATGTACTTCTTACTTTATTTCATGATTTGATGTTATGTTACAAATTTTATATAGCGCACCAGTGCCATTGGTATGGCTTTGCAGCACTTTGCTGGTTAGGTAGGGCCTCTCTATGCCCTGACGGGTTTGACTATGGAAAGGAGGCATGGGTATCAAGTGGATGGGTGGAGTTAAGCTGGTGGTGGATGATACCTGGTGAGTACCTCAATGTGTCACGGACAGCGGAAGGGCTTTGGTGGGATGCAGAGTGACGTAGGTTGAAGGATGAATGGGGGTGTATCTGGACCGTGCTCTGATTCTATTCCATTCGTAGGGTTTTATAAAGTGCGTAGCTATCCAAGTAGGCCTCCCAGCGCTAAGTTAGCAACAGATAAGGCTCTTATATACCGTGTACTGGACCAAAGCCAGGTTTTTTTTTACAACGGATACATCTCGCGCAAGTTGCCGTCCCCTGGAAATGGGGCTGTGGGGTTGCGTCCGGTTTCCACGTCAGACATGTTTTGGTGTCCTTCTTGCTAGGCCACAAAATGTAATGAACTGACTTTTTGCATATTGCGGCGCTGGGAGTGAGCCTCGCATACCAGAGCACACGAGGAGACGAGAGCAGAGAGACGGGCGGGGCGAACATAGGAGCCGCGCGGATATTCAGCACTTTCTTATACTACAGTGAGTGCCTTTCTGTTTATTTGACTTTTTGGGAGCGGTCAGTGTCGCACATGGGGCATGGGAACGCTTAAAAGAAACCGAACTAACAAGTGCAGTCCTATCCTAACTAAAGCTTACCTGAGAATTCTGTGCTATTTCACTCTGGCCGATTCAAATCG
This sequence comes from Calotriton arnoldi, assembly GCA_963921515.1. Taxonomy (NCBI): domain Eukaryota; kingdom Metazoa; phylum Chordata; class Amphibia; order Caudata; family Salamandridae; genus Calotriton; species Calotriton arnoldi. Next base: position 114,943 of record CAWUFW010016881.1, read on the forward strand.
CTAGGGCCTCCTTATGTAGGCGGCTTGGAGCAGTGGTGGCCGGTCTCAAACTAAGTGAGACTGCTGCTGTTCTTAATCTAGCTGGACTGTATGCAGAAAATCGCCCAGCAGCACTGCCGAGACTCCGAGAGCGCGTAGTGGTGGCACGCGCGCGTGCGCATCACTGCTGCATTTTAACAGCACAGTGCGGGGGCTGGCCCAAAATGATGCCCAGGGCCTTCAATGGTAGCACTTTTGCGCGCTACAAGATTGACGCCCCTGTGACCAGGTGCGCTTGCACTTACATACACGTAACGTGTGCAGTGCTGCTCAGCGACAGCCGTACGTGTGGGGGTGGTGGGTGTACATCACATTCAGTGACTATGTGCCCAAATAAATCCTGGGCTGCCACCAGTGCCACGCAGCTGCCGCCGGCCGCCCCCAAAATAGTGCCGCCTGGGGCGGACCGCCCCCCCTAGCTACGCCAGTGCCTTTTCGAAAAGTTTTGTGGAGATTCGTCAAACAGTGCCAAAGTTATTAGCAACACAAACAATCAATCAATCAATCACGGCATTTATAGAGCGCGCTACTCACCCGGGAGGGTCTCAAGGCGCTGGGGGAGGGGGTAAGTTACTGCTCGAACAGCCAGGTCTTGAGCTGCTTCCTGAAGGAGAGATGGTCCTGGGTTCGCCGAAGGTGAGTGGGGAGGGAGTTCCAGGTCTTGGCTGCCAGGTAGGAGAAGGATCTTCCTCCGGCGGTGGTTCTGCGGATGCGTGGTACGGTGGCGAGGGCGTGGCTGGTTGATCGTAGCTGGCGTGTGGGCGTGTAGAAGGTCACGCGGTCGTTGAGGTACTTTGGGCCCAGGTCGTGGAGGGCCTTGTGTGCGTGGGTGAGGAGTCTGAACGTGATTCTCTTGCTGACGGGGAGCCAGTGCAGGTCTTTCAGGTGTCCGGTGATGTGGCTGTGTCGGGGGATGTCCAGGATGAGTCGTGCGGAGGCGTTCTGGATGCGCTGGAGTCTTTTTGAAGTTTGGCTGTGGTTCCGGCGTAGAGGGTGTTCCCATAGTCCAGTCGGCTGGTGACGAGTGCCTGGGTGACGGTCTTCCTGGTTTCAGTGGGGATCCATCTGAAGATCTTGCGGAGCATGCGCAGGGTGTTGAAGCATGAAGATGAGACGGCGTTGACTTGTCTGGTCATCGACAGGGAGGAGTCCAGGATGAAGCCCAGGTTGCGTGCGTGGTCCGTTGGCTTGGGCGCGGTGCCCAGGGCCGGGGGCCACCAGGAGTCGTCCCAGGCGGAGGGTGATGAGCCCAGGATGAGGACTTCCGTCTTGTCTGAGTTCAGTTTAAGGCGGCTGTTCCTCATCCAGTCGGCGACATCTCTCATCCCGTCGTGTAGGTTGGCTCTGGCGGTGGTGGGGTCGTTGGTGAGGGAGAGGATCAGCTGGGTGTCATCGGCGTAGGAGATGATGTTGAGGTTGTGTTGGCGTGCGATGGCTGCGAGGGGGCTCATGTAGACGTTGAAGAGGGTTGGGCTGAGTGAAGATCCTTGTGGAACGCCGCAGATGACTTCGGTGGCTTCGGATCTGAACGGGGGAGGCGGACTCTCTGGGTTCTACCGGCGAGGAACGAGATGATCCATTCCAGTGCTTTCTCTCGGATTCCGATGTTGCTGAGGCGCTTCACTAGGGTGCGGTGGCAGACAGTGTCGAACGCCGCGGAGAGGTCCAAGAGGATGAGGGCAGCTGTTTCCCCGTTGTCGGTTAGGGTTCTGATGTCGTCGGTGGCTGCGATAAGGGCGGTCTCGGTGCTGTGGTTGGCCCGAAACCCGGACTGCGAGGGGTCGAGGGATCCATTCGTCTCGAGGAAGGCGGCAAGCTGTCTGTTGGCGGTCTTCTCGATGACTTTGGCCGGAAACGGAAGGAGCGAGATGGGACGGTAGTTCTTGAGGTCGGTGGGGTCCGCCGTTGGTTTCTTCAGGAGGGCGGTAAGCTCGGCGTGCTTCCAGCTCTCCGGGAAGGTGGCGGTGTGGAAGGAGGAGTTGATGATGTCCCGGAGATGGGGTGCGATGGTGGCGTCGGCTTTGTTGAAGACGTGGTGTGGGCAGGGGTCGGTTGGTGATCCGGAGTGGATGGAGTTCATCGTGCGGGTGGTGTCTTCGGTGCTGATCGGGGTCCAGTTGCAGAGGGTGGTGGTGGCGGGCGTTGGTTCGGCGGTAGGGTGCGTGGTTTGTGCGTCGAAGCTGTTATGTATGTCGGTGATCTTGCGGTGGAAGAACGCGGAGAGTGAGTTGCAGAGGTCTTGCGAGGGGGTGATGTCGTTGTTTCCGGCGCTGGGGTTGGAGAACTCTTTGACGATGCTGAAAAGTTCCTTGCTGTCATGGGCGTTGTTGTCCAGTCGTTCTTTGAGTGCCGACTTCTTGGTGGCACGGATCAGCTGGTGGTGTTTGCGGGTGGCGTGTTTGAGGGCGGTCCTGTTGTCTGTGGTCTGGTCGAGTCGCCAGGTTTTCTCGAGAGTGCGGCAGTTCTTCTTGGATTCCTTGAGTTCGTTGGTGAACCAAGGGGTTTTCTTGCTTCCGGGTCTGCTGGGAGGGTTTTTTAGTGGTGCGAGGTCGTCGGCGCAGGCGGTCAGCCACTTGGCGAGGTTGCTGGCTGCTTCGTTTGGGTCCGTTGTGTTGGTGGGTGTGTTCTGGCTGAGGGAGGCGGTGAGCTGCTCGTGGTGATCTTGCTCCAGCTCCGGCGGGGAGCCTGTTGCGGGTGGTGGTGGGTCGCAGTCTTTCTGAAGCTGAAGTGGACGCAGCTGTGGTCGGTCCAGTGGAGTCCGGTGGCGTGGCTGAAGGAGATGTGCTTGCTGGACGAGAAGACGGGGTCAAGCGTGTGGCCGGCGTAGTGGGTGGGCGTGTTCACCAGTTGCTTGAGTCCGAGGTTGGCGAGGTTGTCCAGCAGGGCGGTGGTGTTTCTGTCGTTGTTGTTCTCCAGGTGGAAGTTGAGGTCCCCTAGGAGGATGTAGTCGGCGGAGGGCATGGCGTGCGGGCTGATGAAGTCTGCGATGTCTTCGCTGAATAGTGTGCGTGGTCCCGGGGGTCTGTAGATGAGGGTGCCTCGGAGGGTGGTCTTGGGGTCAGTGTGTATCTGGAAGTGTAGGTGTTCGGCGGCGGTGAAGGTCTCGTCGGAGTTAGTCGAGATGCGGATGGTGCTCTTGTGTACGATGGCGATGCCTCCTCCCGTCTGGTTGACGCGGTCCCTCCGGGTGATCTTGTATCCGTCCGGGATGGCTATGGCGATGTCGGGCGCTGAGGAGGCGTTCATCCAGGTTTCGGTGAGGAAGGCGATGTCCGGTGCTGTTGCGTCGAGCAGGTCCCAGAGTTCCACGGCGTGCCTGTGGACGGAGCGGGTGTTCAGCAGGATGCATTTCAGGTGGTTGCTGCTGGTGCTCGACTTGGCGGAGGTGGTGCACGTCCGGGGGCAGGTGAATCGGCAGGTTTGGCAGGTGAAGGGTCCGTGGGTGCGTCTCGGTGAGGCTCGGTAGCAGGCAGGGTTCCGGCCGGCATTGGAGTGCGGTGAGGGTGGCGGCGTCGTAGGTCCGTCGAGTAGTGTTGCGTTGGTGGGATCCAGGGGTTCTGGCGCTGGGCGCGGTCCAGGCACGGACGGGCGCAGACGGGCTTGCCTTAGGCGCGCCTTCGGCACGCCAGCGGCGCGCCCACTGCGCACGCCCGCTGCGCGGGCGCGCAGCGGCCGCCATTTATGGGGAGGTGGGAGGGAGGAGCAGCTGGGAGGCGGGAGGCAGGGGCAGCGAATGGGCAGTCAGGGGGGCGGGGCCGCAGGGGATGCAGCGGCGGGAATGGCGAGAGGCAGCGGGGGCACAGAAAGGAAAAAGGGAAGACAAAATCACGGGCACAACGACAATGGGGCAGCGAGGGGCACAGAAGGAAAAAGGGGAGACAAAATCACGGGCACAACGACAATGGGGCAGCGAGGGGCACAGAAGGAAAAAGGGGAGACAAAATCACGGGCACAACGACAATGGGGCAGCGAGGGGCACAGAAGGAAAAAGGGGAGACAAAATCACGGGCACAACGACAATGGGGCAGCGAGGGGCACAGAAGGAAAAAGGGGAGACAAAATCACGGGCACAATGACAATGGGGCAGCGAGGGGCACAGAAGGAAAAAGGGGAGACAAAATCACGGGCACAACGACAATGGGGCAGCGAGGGGCACAGAAGGAAAAAGGGGAGACAAAATCACGGGCACAACGACAATGGGGCAGCGAGGGGCACAGAAGGAAAAAGGGGAGACAAAATCACGGGCACAACGACAATGGGGGAGCGAGGGGCACAGAAGGAAAAAGGGAGACAAGCAGAAAATGCGGGCACCGGGGCCACAAGCGGAGGGCGATCTTACCTGCAGGAGCAGCGGGCAGACAACACAGGCGGAGCTGTGTGGTGGGGGAGCGACCTACCTGGCAAGGTCAAGGGTCGCTCTCCTCACCGCGCAGCGGCCGCCATTTATGGGGAGGTGGGAGGGAGGAGCAGCTGGGAGGCGGGAGGCAGGGGCAGCGAATGGGCAGTCAGGGGGCGGGGCCGCAGGGATGCAGCGGCGGGAATGGCGAGAGGCAGCGGGGGCACAGAAAGGAAAAAGGGGAGACAAAATCACGGGCACAACGACAATGGGGCAGCGAGGGGCACAGAAGGAAAAAGGGGAGACAAAATCACGGGCACAATGACAATGGGGCAGCGAGGGGCACAGAAGGAAAAAGGGGAGACAAAATCACGGGCACAACGACAATGGGGCAGCGAGGGGCACAGAAGGAAAAAGGGGAGACAAAATCACGGGCACAACGACAATGGGGCAGCGAGGGGCACAGAAGGAAAAAGGGGAGACAAAATCACGGGCACAACGACAATGGGGCAGCGAGGGGCACAGAAGGAAAAAGGGGAGACAAAATCACGGGCACAACGACAATGGGGCAGCGAGGGGCACAGAAGGAAAAAGGGGAGACAAAATCACGGGCACAACGACAATGGGGCAGCGAGGGGCACAGAAGGAAAAAGGGGAGACAAAATCACGGGCACAACGACAATGGGGCAGCGAGGGGCACAGAAGGAAAAAGGGGAGACAAAATCACGGGCACAATGACAATGGGGCAGCGAGGGGCACAGAAGGAAAAAGGGGAGACAAAATCACGGGCACAATGACAATGGGGCAGCGAGGGGCACAGAAGGAAAAAGGGGAGACAAAATCACGGGCACAATGACAATGGGGCAGCGAGGGGCACAGAAGGAAAAAGGGGAGACAAAATCACGGGCACAACGACAATGGGGCAGCGAGGGGCACAGAATGAAAAAGGGAGACAAAATCACGGGCACAACGACAATGGGGGAGCGAGGGGTACAGAAGGAAAAAGGGGAGACAAGCAGAAAATGCGGGCACCGGGGCCACAAGCGGAGGGCGATCTTACCTGCAGGAGCAGCGGGCAGACAACACAGGCGGAGCTGTGTGGTGGGGGAGCGACCTACCTGGCAAGGTCAAGGGTCGCTCTCCTCAGCGCGCAGCGGCCGCCATTTATGGGGATGTGGGAGGGAGGAGCAGCTGGGAGGCGGGAGGCAGGGGCAGCGAATGGGCAGTCAGGGGGCGGGGCCGCAGGGGATGCAGCGGCGGGAATGGCGAGAGGCAGCGGGGGCACAGAAAGGAAAAAGGGGAGACAAAATCACGGGCACAACGACAATGGGGCAGCGAGGGGCACAGAAGGAAAAAGGGGAGACAAAATCACGGGCACAATGACAATGGGGCAGCGAGGGGCACAGAAGGAAAAAGGGGAGACAAAATCACGGGCACAACGACAATGGGGCAGCGAGGGGCACAGAAGGAAAAGGGGAGACAAAATCACGGGCACAACGACAATGGGGCAGCGAGGGGCACAGAAGGAAAAAGGGGAGACAAAATCACGGGCACAACGACAATGGGGCAGCGAGGGGCACAGAAGGAAAAAGGGGAGACAAAATCACGGGCACAACGACAATGGGGCAGCGAGGGGCACAGAAGGAAAAAGGGGAGACAAAATCACGGGCACAATGACAATGGGGCAGCGAGGGGCACAGAAGGAAAAGGGGAGACAAAATCACGGGCACAATGACAATGGGGCAGCGAGGGGCACAGAAGGAAAAAAGGGGAGACAAAATCACGGGCACAACGACAATGGGGCAGCGAGGGGCACAGAAGGAAAAAGGGGAGACAAAATCACGGGCACAACGACAATGGGGCAGCGAGGGGCACAGAAGGAAAAAGGGGAGACAAAATCACGGGCACAACGACAATGGGGCAGCGAGGGGCACAGAAGGAAAAAGGGGAGACAAAATCACGGGCACAACGACAATGGGGCAGCGAGGGGCACAGAAGGAAAAAGGGGAGACAAAATCACGGGCACAACGACAATGGGGCAGCGAGGGCACAGAAGGAAAAAGGGGAGACAAAATCACGGGCACAACGACAATGGGGGAGCGAGGGGCACAGAAGGAAAAAGGGAGACAAGCAGAAAATGCGGGCACCGGGGCCACAAGCGGAGGGCGATCTTACCTGCAGGAGCAGCGGGCAGACAACACAGGCGGAGCTGTGTGGTGGGGGAGCGACCTACCTGGCAAAAACAACACTTTTACTATGGAACAGATGACCTAACCATATATATCTACCTAGTGGCGACTGACATCAATGATGTCATTTGAGATTTCATCAGTGATGCCCTAAATGATGTCTTAGAACATGTCATGGTTGGGGTGCAGGTGATGGGTAGTTCTGATAACTTTAACTGCTGAATTTCTGTCGTTTTATTTAGTTCAAAACTTTACATTTGTGACTAACATATCCACCTAACTATAAGGTCACTTTAACCTTTGATTTTTTCAGTAAACTTTTAGGGTTCTTAACGTAAAGTAATATTTTATCTTTATGTGAAATGACAACCCCAGCATGACTGCGGCCTTGCCCGATGGAAAACCCCCCACGTGCTGCCAGCCCCACTCTGTGCATGGCCTTTCTTTGCACGCAGCTTGGGGTTGGCTGCGGGGCCTGGCTTGCTGCAAGGCCCTGCATCCAGCTCCTCGCAGCCTCAGACGTGCTCAGCGTAGGGTTGGCCTTTGGGGCAGGGCGACCCCATCCACTGAAGCCAAAACATATAAATTAAGGCAAGGGGGCATGCAGCCACCCTCCTTGACCCCTAATTAGCCCTCAGGACCCCATCCCTCAGAGCAGTTCCAAAAAAGGGGAGGGGGTGAGTGCCCCCCCACCCCAAGCCTTAAAGGCCCCAGGCACCCCATCCCCAGTGACAAATATAATTAAACAGGGGAGGAGGGCATGGAGCCCCCCTTCCCTAAGCCTTAATAGGCCCCGGGGACCCTATCTTCTGGGGTCAAATAGAATAAAGCAAGGGGAGGGGCACCACGGGGCCACCTGCCTGAGCCTTCTTAGGCCCCGGGGAACCCCATTCCCCGGTGCCCCATATCTTGATTAAGGGGAAGGGGATGCACGTCCCCATTTTTGTTAAGTGTATGAGGAGGTGGGTGTGAGTAGGGCCTTCCTCCCTAGCCAATTTTGGGCCCTGGGGACCCAATTCCCAGGGGCCAGTTATATTATTAAAGGGTGGGGCGCATGGTCCTCCTCCATAAGCCATTGCTGGCCCCAGGGGCACCAGCCCCTGGGGCTCAATCTATTTAATAAGGGGAGGGGGCAAATGGCCCCCCTCCCCAAGCCATTTTCAGCCCCGGGGACCCCATCCCCTTTTTCAAGCCAACCTCCCCAAAATAAACATCTAATTTAAAAAATGCATAACAGTTAACCTTTAACATGGTCTTATATTGCCCTCAAGAGGTCCAGTGACATCATAAACAATGAGGCCAAAAGCTGAGTTTGTGTACATGTTAACAGAACTTTAGAATGTGCTCCTGGTACCTGCTTCAGGTCTGGTGTGTCAGAACTGAAACCATGAACCTGAAACCTTTTAATGGCTGTCTGCAAGAGAAAATGACCTCTTATGATTTCCATCATAGCATGGTCCCATGTCCAAAAATAATATTTAAAAGGTGGTATAAGGTGGCAGGGTGAGCACACCCTGACTCCGAGGTCTATGTGGGGGGAAGACCCAAACTGCCCCCATTGATGCAAAAAAGTTTAAAAAGTCTATATTCTGGAGTCCACTGACTATTTTTCAATGCAGCAGACTCGCTACATGCAAAATAACACCCACAGTCTGCACCTTCTGTACCAAGACTGTGTACTATGATACTTGTGTATGCCCACTGGGTCGACCTTTATAGTTCACATTTTCACTGCAGAGGACAAAGACGACAGCCACCATTTTGTATGTGGCAAACCTGCAACTACAACAATGAGACTGCAGATTGAAAATGCGTGGACTTATTAGTCTTCAGTTTTACTACCCAGGCATGGGCAACAGTTTGAGGAACAGTTAGGAAGGAATTTTATCTCTAAATGTTTTGCTGGAAACACGTTTGGCACTCAGAACCTGCTGCGCACTACAAATGAGTTCAGGAAGAGTAAAACCAATGTGTTTGTAGCTAAGAAAATGAAATATAGGAAGAAATCATTAGTTATCAAGCTTTGCTTAATTGGAAGTACTGCAACTTTGCAAAGATGTACCATATTGACCAGAATGTACTAAGAGGGTTATTATTGTATGCTTGAATTGATACTCACAGCTGAAGGATATTAGTGAGTGTAAGAAATTGGGGGCATATTAGCAAGACCCACGTTAAAATTATCGCCGTTTTAGCGGCAGGAAACTGCCGCTAAAACGGCGATAATGGGCTTGCTAATATGCGTTATAGAATCCAATAGAAGCCCAGGTTAGATGTGCAGGACATCTAACCTGGGCTTCATTGAATTCCATAACGCATATTAGCAAGCTCATTATCGCCGCTTTAGCGGCAGTTTCCTGCCGCTAAAACGGCGATAATTTTAACGTGGGTCTTGCTAATATGCCCCTGGGTTATTAGTTGGAAGGGGTGGAAGGCCCACTCAAATAATAAACACAATCCTTGTCAGGGTGAACTACAAAAGTCACTAAATAAACCTGGGCTTAACCCTTCGTCAGCCTGACACAAAAGCAGCCAGGCTTAAGTTATAGGCACTGAGCAAAGTATTTATGTAGCATTCAAACAGTAATCAAGTGCATGCCTAGGTGTGAGTTTGCTTGTGACAGGGCAGGCATTACCGGAGTGTAATTAAGTTCCTGGGCACAGCCCAGATGCCCATGTTGTTAGTGGGGGAAAGCATCTCCCCACACCCAAGCCCTTTGTCCACTCTCTAGGAGCAATACACATCACACCACAGGAGAGCATTATTAGTCAGGTGACACTGAACATGGGCAGAAAGGCACATTTGACTAAGGCAGGAAAATGCCAACATTCTAAAAGTGGTATTTTCAAACTAGTAATTTAAAGTCCGACTTGACCATTAGATTGTATTTTACATTTCGGTTAATTTATTTTCTTAAATCATGGTTCTGGCTGTTCCTAAACTGAAGTGATGTATTATAAGATGTTATAATGTAGCCAGGTGCTTTTCTTTGGGAGAGGCAGCCTTGCCACATTGACAAACTAGGGTGACTTGTAATATTAAAAAGGAAGGTTTAGGCCTGAAAAAATGTTTATCTTTTCAGGTCAAAATGGCAGTTTATATCTGCCCACCAGGCTGCAACGGCAACCTGTGGACATATTTTACAGTGCTTCTTCCGTATGTGGCACAATTAGTGCTACAGCCCACTAGTAGTATTTAAGTTAAGGTGGTACAGGTTGCACCATATACTAGGGAATTACAAGCAAATGAAATGTGCCAGATGTAGATATGCCTATTTGAAAATGTTTAAAAGGGAGAGCACAAGTACATTATAGCTGGTTAGCAGGAGTAAAGTGCGTTGAGTCCTTTGTCCAACAAAAACGGGTTCAGCTACAGAAGGCAAACTAATATGGGGCAATATCACACAAAAGATGGTCATTTATATTATTAATAATAATAAATAATACTTGTGATACGTTATTGTTATAACTATTATTATTACTATTTGCAGTAGTAGTAGTAGAAATAGTAGTAGCAGTGATACTTGTAGTAGTAGTAGTTGTGGTATTAAGCCTACAACTGTTAGTAAATACGTAAAGCTCAGAGAAGTCTTTTTGACCATGGCTGTTAGATTGGTGTGCTGCGTTGATGCCATGATCAGCTCAGATGATCAGAAGTGTCCCATTGTCAAATGTTATGATCACGGGTGACTTCATGGCCCAAAGCCGTCGTTTAAAGAAAACTCAATGACAGATCGGATCGTCTTAGCAGCAAAATTAATCTGTTCTCACTGTACTTTAACAAGCTCATCAGATAAGGTGAAAAAATAATTAAATCAAGATACAAACACTAAAAATTTACTGCAGCAGACATCATATTTCACAACACTGTGAATAGCAGAAGTCACGACCCAACTCAATGATAGTTGTTGTGGTTCGCAGAGAATGTTTAAAATGTTTCCAAGTGTATGTATTTCTTTATTTTACCAATTGAACCTCAAACGTTTTTCCAGAAAAATGCGGGCTTTGTATACATGATGTAAAAAAATAAGTGATGAAGTAGAAAGTGTAGAGATGAGACAAGAATAACAAACAAAGGAATGCATGTGCAGTGGGGATTGTTGGCGGAGAGTGTTGTGGAGGAGTCTTGGTGTCATGATGTTCAGAAACTGAAGGTGAAAAAGTGATCACACGCAAAAATTGTGAGTCGTGGACAAGGGCCAAAGTAAACTTTTGATGAGAGCATTTAAATAGATGTCACTTCATCATTAAATGGAGGTTGAGGTACAGTGGAAGTAAATGCCTTGTCCAAATAGTCTCAGAGAAGTGGTAAAACTTTATTGCCCTGCTCTAAGGTCTTGTAAATATCGAAATCCTGATTTATGTCCACACGTGATAAAATGGCACTACTGAAATTTAGCAGCTGGACAATAATGAGGATTATTGATTGAAAATTCCTAGTGGTCAGGCCTAGTGACCTTTAGAGTCAGTTCTAACGGTGACAATTGGACTTTCTGGGTTCAATCAACAAAGACTTTTCTGTGAGTACACAACACTTACTCCTGAATTTCCAAGAGCAAATTCTGCAGAGGGTCATTGGTTAACCATAGTAAAGTCTCAGTTACGCACGGGCCAGAAATGTCAGCCACTGAGCAGTTCACAGAAAATTCTCTCACCTGCTCAGCTGCGCTATTCCCACCAGGGCAGCAGGGAGAGACAACAAAGATTCCATCTCATCTCATTCTTGAATTTAAACATTAGACTTTAATCGACTCAAGGACACGGAAGTCAAGACCTATCAGGTGTAATGAGACAGAGCAAAGTCTCTCTGACAGCAAATTTGATCACAAATAGGCTTAGAGATTGCTTCTTTGATATAAATGAAACATAATTCACCTTCCAGTGCAGTGAATGGGCTTACAGGGCTGTCTGTAATGATACCGGCTGGTCTCAACCGCCTACTGCAGACAAATGCCAGTAGCGGCTGAGAGTGAGGACTGCTGATGACGCTGGTGTTGTTACTTTATTTGAAGATCAGAAGATGGGGACCGAAGAAGAGAGAATTGAAAGACCTACAAAAGGGGAAATTGTTCTTTATTTGAGTGAGTGCCAAGTTCAGTTCTCTGGATTTAATGGATATATCTGGTGTGGGGGAGGGATTTTACTTGAGTGAACTGGCTCCCCTGCTCAGATGAATAGGCTGTCATGATAGTAGTATAATAGCAACAGTTTAAATCAGACATATGCTAGTTGTAAGAAATTGGGTTACTGGTTGACTGTGGTGTGAGCCTTGATCAAGCAGCAACCACAATCCTAATCGGGGTAAGGCAAAAGCAAACATCAAATTAACCTGTGTTCACCCCCGGTAGCTTGCCACAGAGCAGTCAGGCTTAACTTTGAAGTGTTGCACAAATTCTTCACACATTGCTTCTAACAGCAAAATAGTGAAAACACACCACAAAAGGCCCCACTCCAGATTAGAAAAATAGAGCAGAATTTAATTAATAAAACAAGACCAAACCTACAAAAATCCAATCATTAGAATCAGAGATATTCAATTTTAAAGATTTAAGGAAAATAGTGGCAAAAAGTCCAAAGCGCCAACTGTGGTTATCTGGTCATGCCGGCCAGGAACAAAGTCACTAGTTCGGACAGACCACGATGGAGCACAGGCTGGCTACAGCGATCCAGTTAAGCCCGCTGAACAAAGTACCTTAAATCCTGGTTTGCAGAGTGTCATGTGGATTCTTGTTGACGATGCGTCACGTAGCTGAAGCAATGCGTCTGTTCTGAGATGCAGTCAGGTTGCAATGCGAGGGCCTGCATCATCGTAGAAAATCTTGTTGACGAGGGTTGCAATGCTCAGTCCGGCATTGAGGATAAGGTGCGCAGTTGGGGGCGATGCGTTGGCTCAGAAGAGCTGTGATGTGAAGCCGGCGTCAGTATCAAGGCTGTCATCGATGAGGGATGCAAGGGCCTGTGACAAGGATGCATCCTGCAGTCTGGTGATGCAGCAGTTCCAAAGAGCTGCAGTGCAATGTGGGTGTTTGCGACCACTCCAATCCACGCAGCAGTGGCGATGCATCTGTTTTGCTTGGATTTACGCTGTGCAGCAGAGGAGATGTGTTAGTTCAGCTGGAATTCCAGAGGCCAGCAAACAACTTAAGCCCACTTCCAAGGGTTCAGGTGCGAGGTTGTTGGAAGCATGTTATGTCTCTGAGGCATCAGATCTGGAGGCCAGCCAACTAGCACTTGGAGTCATTCTGGTTTCAAGAGATGCAGGTCTAGTCCTCCTCACCCAGGCAAGATGGCAACAGGTGAGCACAACAAAGCAGCAGCACAGCAAGACAGTAGTCCAGCAGAGTGCAGTTCAGTGGAGTGGCTGTCCTTCAGCAAACCATCAATCCTTCATCCTGGCAAAGTATCCACAGGTTCAGAAGTGTACTGAAGAGTTGGTGTTTGAGGTCCAGTATTTATACCCAGTTGAGTTTTTGAAGGGAGGGAAAAGCTTCTAGGTGTTTCCCTTTGAAGTTCACAGGCATTCTGCCTTCCCTGCTCTGGCTCCAGACTAACTACAGGGGGTGTGGTATGCAGCCATTTCAGTGGAGGCAGGACACAGCTTATTCAGGTGTAAGTGAGGCTGAGCCCAGCTCCTCAATCCCATCTTGACAGTGATGGCCCATCCAGGCACACCTAAGCACCCCATTGTGTGTGGCTGTCTAGGAGGAATACACAAAGCTCAACTGTCAGCAACACCCAGTCATGTGACCAGGTACAGGCTACAGACACTAAATGGCTAAGGTGTAAAATGGCCAACCTTCTAACAGTGGCATTTTCAGATTTACAATTTAAAATCAGACTTTACAATAAGTTAGGGTTTTAAATTGTGATCCCAGAGACACCAAACATGAATTAGTTACTTATTCCCATTTGGAAATTACACTTATAAAATGCAATAAGGTAACTCCAGTGTTATACTATGGAAAAGGAAGGCCTTGCATTAGTGTAAAATGAATTTAAGAGTTTTTCACTACCAGGACATGTAAAACTTAAAAGTACCTATCCAACTTTTTAAATACATTGCACCCTGCCCTCTGAGCTATCCAGGGCCTACCTGAGGAGTGACATATATATTAATAAGGAAGGTTTGGGCTCAGCAAAAGGTTTATTTTGCCAGTTTGAAACGGTAGTTTAAAACTGCACACACAGGCTGCAATAGCATTTCTGAGACATGCTTAAAGTCCTACTTATATGGGTGGCACAGTCAGTGCTGCAGGTCGACTATTAGCATATCAGTTACAGGCCCTGGGCACAGGAAGTGGCACTTTACTAGGGACGTACAAGTAAATTAAATATGCAAATTGGGTATAGGCCAATTCTACCAGGTTTTTAAGGAGAGAACACTTTAGCACTAGTTAGCAGTGGTAAAGTGCACAGAATTCTAAGGCTAAAAAAAACAAATAAAGCAAAAATGGAGGAGTGAAGGCAAAAAGTCTGGGGATGACCCTGCAGAAAGGGTCAAGTACAACGTTAGTAAAGTAATTCTCAACTAAAAGATGAGATCAAGGTTTGGTACAAAAAATTCTAAGCATCAATGAAAATGAGAGGAGTAATGCTGCACTTATTGTTAATATCACAAATGGTATGAGTTTCATCTAGCAGAAAAAAAAATGTAATGGCTAGAATGTTTGTATTCATTTCAGCAATTGGGCCACATTAAAGTCCATCATTTTATGCTCACTGTGCCTCTCCATATAAGGACTAAACATGCACATAAGTCTTGGTCCTGCTGCCAAAGGGTCAGTAAAAAGTGAACTGCTTGGTAAAATCCCATCTCCATGGGAGTGAAATGACCCCCTCAACATGATTCAGCCTCTCCGAATTACAGATTTACCAGTAAATATAATTTTCGAAACCATTTGACTTCATTTGACAGTTGAATCTCTTTCTGATTTTTAAAGTTTCTATTTTAATTAGCACCATCTGTGAATTTAGCTCTTGGGTTCAAGTAGCTCTGAGTGAAGTTGTTTCTTGGAAGGACAGGCGCGATTGAGACATACACAATGGTATAAAAATCTGAAATGTTAACATTCATGTCCTTTCCTAAACTTTATCTTGCTATTTCACCTGAAACTTTTTTCTGAAATAAAAAAAAGTAAATGTACAAGAAGAGCCGTTGAAACCCTAGACAGAAGTATTTGAACATAATACTTATGGCTGAGAGATACTGGTGGTCTCTCCAAGGTCGCGAGCAAATGAAGAAGGACCTGTCAGTTGCAGAAAACATCTTTGAGACCAGGTTGTAGTTATCAATTGTTCAGCAGTGCAATAGTACCAGGGCCCAGGTGAATGAGGGACCCACTTCACCCCAAAATTAGTGCCTGCTTTATTAGCATGAGTCCAGGTGAAGGGGGCCCCCGTTTTCTTCCTTGCATAAGGGCCCATGGTACCTTGCCTATGCTACTGTTTGAGACCTGAGGCAAGGCTGTAGATTTACTCCAGCAAGTACACTTACTTGGTCCAATTTAAAATAAAGTGATGAATCGCAGCATGTATAAGTGTAAGTGATGCATTCTGGGATTTATGTGTGGTATTCTGACCTACAAAGTTGCAAGGCACATATTTAAGAAACCTACCATTTACTGAATTAGCCCACAGAAATGTTTGGTGTTCAGTTATATTCCTAGGCCAGGATGTAATACACTTTCACAGAATGCTCAACAGCAAGAGAACTTGCTGTGCTTAACTGCATGAAAGGGAGAGAGCAGAAATGTGCCATATTTACAAAGATATGGCACACTTCTGCTCTCTCTTTGTGCATGTGTACTTGTGCTAGCTTTGCACCAATGCGGTCATCCTTGTGCCATGACGCAAGGGGCCTGTGTGGTAGTTGGAATATTTTTGGTGCAGGAATTTATATCTTCTTGTGCAAAGCTATTCTTAGAGGTGTATTCCTCTTCTAATGCCTGCTGCAGAATGCAGCATACGTGGAAAGAGAAAATAACGAGGTGAAATGAAGATATTTCTCCTCCTTATGTAAGCCTTGAGTAGAATCACCATTTTAGTGCAAACCCAGGTTTATTGGCTTTAGTAAATCTGGTTTTGAGTCAAAATCCATGGATGGATGCACAAGAACGCCCATGCTCTACTCAGAATGCCTCCCTGACACTAAATAACACAAAACAGCGCTATGCATTGCATTGCGTTACTTTTGCTTTTAAAGAAGCCACGCAAGGCCATGCAAATTGGGCTCTGCATGGCTTAGTAAATTTCAAAATACATTTTAGGTCAGGGCTACATTAAAAAGTGATGCGAACCCGACACAAAGGAGCATGTTTACGAGCCCCTTTGCGTCGTTCTTGTACCACGCAAAGTGGTGCAAGAGGGATGCAAATGACAAATGAAAATTATGCAGCCACTCAAGGCCACCTCGAGTGGCCCTGCGTGGCTTAAAAAATCTCGAGTAATGTAACGCAGTGCAGATCACTGTGTTGCATTACTCTGCGGCAGGAAGGCATTTCCATGGTTGTTGCATGGGTGTTCCTATGCAACATCCATCTATTTTGACACATCCCCAGATATACAAAAGCTTGTAAACCTGGGGATGTGCCAATGGTGAAGTGTAACAAGGAGAAATATGTTTATTTCTCATTGTTTTTCCTCTTTCTACTTGTGCTGCATTCTGCAGCAGACATAGAAAGAGGAAAAAGTCTCTTTTTGTGCAGGAAGGTGCCCCTTCCTGCACAAAACAATCCTGCCTCCAACACAGGCACACTTGCACCATGTTGCAAGTGTGCCTGCATTGGTGCTAGGCTGCTAAAACTGCACCAGCGCAGGGGGAAAGGATAGGAATGTGCCATACTGAATAAATACAGCGCATTCCTGCCCTTTCTCTGTGACGCAGAGCAGCACACCAAGGTGATGTGTTGCATTGCCTGTGCCGCGAAACTCATAAATATGCCCCAAAATGTTAGTTAACCTGGGAATTAGTATATAATTGTTTTCACTAAGGCTACCCATGTGGAATCTGTATACTGTGGCAAGTTTGCAGACTTCATTGAAATTGCTCATAGTTAACATTTTAAAATGTTTTTGTCACTTTTTTCTTATAACGAAACTATTCTTTCTCCATTAAATTTCCTGCCTTCCTTTATCCACCATCTGAAATGTGAACATTTATGTACTCTCTTAAACTTTATGTTGCTATTTCTCCTGAAAAGTTCATTGTGAAGTGAATTTTGAGGGGCATGAACAAGAACAGCCGCTGAAAACCTAGACAGAAGCATTTGAACGTAATACTTTTTATGGCTGAGAACTTCTGGTGGTCTCTCCAAGGTGCTTTGAGGAGAGAGTTACGCTTTCCTATATCAAACTGCCTTATGCATTCTGTTGCCGTACAATAATATGAAATAAAAGTTGGAAATGTCGACCACAGTATTATTTAATTTCGTCCACTATTTGTACACAATGTGCTAACACTCTTAAAGAGGTACTCGTAAAAGGAGGTTTATGAAATATAACTATCAGATGAAGGCATCTGGTCTTACGATGAGTGTGTTCAACATACAAGTCAATGACAAGCCCAACACGAAGGGGCATATTTACGTTCCCTGGCGCATCCCTGCATATCAGCAGGGATGCCCCAGGGAAAATGCGTCACGCAAATTTACCCTTGCGCCACGTCCGAGGCGCAGCATTTACAATGCGGCGCATCGTGGCGCAAGGATAAGCAGATGCGTGACGCATCTGCCGGCGGAAGGTTGGCGCAGTGCTGAAGTTGTGTCGCAAGTGCGACGCAACTCCAGCACTGTTCCAACCTTCCCTATCCCTAACATGGTGCGTCAATCCTTACGCCTGCTTGAAGCAGGCGTAAGGATTTGACGCACTAGCGTCCGAGAAAAGTGACTGCGTGAAATCTTGTAGATTTCACTACGTCACTTTTCAGGCGTTCCTGCGCCCGGAACGCCCCCTGCGCCGGTACGCCCACATGAAACCTGATGCAGGTTTCATGTGGCGCAGGAGTTTACTACGTGACGCATCTCCCTAGATGCGTCACGTTGTAAATATAGCGCAACGCGGCGCATGGGTTGCGTCGCCGCTGCGTCACATGCGTGACGCAACGGCGGCGCAAAAGTGGCGCAAGGGGCTTGTAAATATGCCCCGATGTTTTTAAGTACATTATCTTGCTACTGCACTCCGTGGAGGTAATGAGAATTATGTCTAAAACATATCTCTTATAACGTTCTCACAAGTAGCTGTTGGTGCCACAAAATCTAGTCACAAAAGTGGAAATGACCCGTATTTCTTGATGTGTTGTCAAATGGCCCTAAACGTTTTATGAAATAAGAGTCTCCTCAAGAGGTCGTCCACAAAAAGTATGCCTATGAAACACAATGATTGTAAACGTTTGTTGGGTTTTGTTATGTTGTGTTATGTAGCTGTTGGGTTTAGCTGAGAGGCGTGGGATGGAGTGTGGATTTTAAGAAGGAACGTGAAGTGCTCGCAACTTCACTTAAGTAGGAATGTGGAATGCTTTGTGTTAAATTCTAGGCCGTTGATTTTTCCCTGATTGCCCTTCCGGTTGATACTATAAAGTTGAGAAGTAAACTTCCCTTTTAAGAGCATCTTTGGAGCCAGAGTTGTTCATAAATATTGCACTTTTCTGTGGCTTGATGATGGGAAATGGTGGAATAAGGAAAAGCTGTCAATACATAGTGGCCCACCAAGCATAAAGGGAAGCATTGGTCTGGACACTGGTGGTTTCACTCGTGGTATTGGAGGGTCAGCAACTTCGGTTCCTGGGTTTGCTAATGATAGGAATCGTTCAGACACAAGAACTTGGGAGGAGAGAAGACCCTCGGTGTGATTGTGTGATTATGTATCATAGTATGGCATACAGGAACTAGTGATGTAATATTTATAGCTGAAGTTCAATTGTTATTTATTTCTGTTGTGTATAAGGGGAATCAATCAATCAATCAGGGGTTTGTTAAAGCGCAACTACTCACCCGTAAGGGTCTCAAGGCGCTAGGGGTGGGGTGGGGGGTGCAGGTTCCATTCCATCAAAGAGGGGGTCTGTCAAAGAGCCAGGTTTTGAGGTTTCTTGCGAAGATGGGGAGCGATATTGTCTGTCTGAGGTGGAGCGGAAGGGCGTTCCATGCTTTGGCCGCGAGGAAGGAGAAGGAGCGGCCTCCCGATCTGGTCTTTCTGGTGCGGGGGACCACGGCGTAGGAGAGCTGGGCTGATCGTAGGGTCCTTTGGGGTGCATGGAAATTGAGTCGGAAGGGGAAGATGTGTTGGGTTTAGCTCTGAGGCTTGGGATGTAGTATGGAATTTAAGAAGGAACTTGGGGGCATATTTACAAGCCCCTATCCCCACCACAACATCACTGTTAGTGACGTTGTGATGGCGTTAGGAGCTTTACCTTATTTACAAGGCAGCGTTAAGCCACTTAACATGGCTCAACCCTGCCTTGTGAATAAGGCCCCCTTTCACGCTACACTTAGCGTGAAAGGGGCGGGCAATGGGTGTTGTGGTGGGCGTTCCACCACAACACCCATTGATTTTGACGCTGTCCCCTATTTACAAGAGCAGCGTAAATAGGAGGCAGCGCCAAAATTAAGACCAGGAAAAATCTGGTCTTAAACAGGCAAAACGGGGAGAAATGCTTTATGTCTCCTCGTTTTTGCTGAAACAACAAACGCCAATGATTGTTTATATGCAGGAAGGTCCTCCTTCCTGCACATAATCAATCATTTAAAAAAAATGCTGTTTTGCAACTTCTATGTGTGCTGCATTAAGCAGCACACATAGAAGTTGCAAAACAGCATTTAAAGATTGTTTATGTGCAGGATGGGGGACCTTCCTGCACATAAACAATCTTCCCCTCAACACAGGCACTGCAAGGGTGCCTGCGTTGGCGCTAGGCAGCTTAATTTAGTGCCAGCGCAGGGGGAAACGCAGGGCTGCACCATATTCTAGTAAATACGGTGCAGCCTTGCGTTTCTAAAGTGACGAAGCGTGTTGTTAGCCTTTTTGGCTTAACAACACGCTTCGCCACTTTCTTGTAAATATGCCCCTTGGAGTGCTTGTGACTTCATTGAAGTAGGAATGTGGAATGCTCTGTGTTAAATTGTAGGCAGTTGCTTTTCCTCTTAGTGCTCTGACGGTTGTTACTGTAAAGCTGAGAAGTAAACTTCCCTTTGAAAAGCACCTTTGGAGTCAGAGTTGTTCATAAAGATTGCACTTTTCAGTTAGGTTGTGTGCTCTGCTATGTTGAGTTACGGTATGTTAAGGCAGATTGATTGGGCAGGCCATGACATGTCTAAGTTTGTGTAGAGACCATGGGGCATATTCTCAAGGATCTATCGCCGAGTTATCGGCACTTTATCGCAGCCAAAGTCGCGATAAATTCATCGCCCCATTCACAAGCTGGCACTAACAGCCCATAACACCAGTTTACCTGCAAAAGCAGTCGCAAAAAACATCGCCACAGATGACCCCGGCAACTAATGCTAATGAGATGCAGAGTAGGCTTTCCCGTGCAAAAATCCGCGACAACACCACTCCACAACATTCTCAACGACCAGCCAGATCGGCGATAAGATCACAAAACATGCGATAAGGCGCGTTGGCAGCAGGAAATTAACACCTGCTCTTACCTGGTGTAAAGTCGGACGACAACCGGCACCAGACAAGGGAGCACAGCCCATAGCCACACATGAAGAACAACAGATGCCCTGGAGCAACCGATCATGCAGCCCGGAGCCCCAATAGGTCAACAACACCCACCGCCACAACCCCAGGACCCCCCCCCCCCCCCCGGGGCCTCACCCCGGGCACCCCCCACACCCTCCCCCCTTTGGACAAAGATATTGCACATCAACTCCACGAAATCATGAACCAAACAAATCGCTGAAGTCGCACAATCACAACACCTAACATACATGTGTGGTCAGAAAAAGGGAAATCATACATTCATATCATAATATCCAAATAATACGTTTATTACAGAATAAACCAAAAACAACAATCCTGAAGAGGCATGGTGGGTCTTCTCAGGACATTCTGTAAGTCACAGCCTGCAAAACAGAAATCTGGATAAGAAGGTGTGCCATGCGCCCATCAAAGTACAGAGAGAGAGAGCGAAAGAGAGAGCGAGGGAGAGAGGGAGAGAGAAAGAGAGAGAGAGAGAGAGAGAGAGAGAGAGAGAGAGAGAGAGAGAGAGAGAGAGAGAGAGAGAGAGAGAGAGAGAGAGAGAGAGAGAGAGGGAGAGAGAAAGAGAGAGAGAGAGAAAGAGAGGGTGAGAGAGAAAGAGAGGGTGAGAGAGTGCTGACACTGCGGACCTAGGCCTCACTGCTCACCTGCTGCCACCGGTGTGTCTCCAACCACGTGCCGGTATACACTGCAGTCCCCCAGGTCCCTTATCTGAAACAGTGTCCAGAGACATGAATGGCAGAGTCCATACAGTTGCACACGCCATCATCGCTTGCCCGCCCCTGCACACACAGGCTGCTGCAACCCAGCCCCTCCCGCCGCCCAGTGGTGATTGCCCGCCCCTGCGCAACCAGGCCTCACTGCTCACCTTCCGCCACCGGCGTGTCTCCAAGAGGGCCCACCACGTTCCGGTGGGATCTCCAAGCCCGGGGCCCGCGGCCATGGCACCCTCCATATCATGCAGCCCCGCACCGCGGGCCACCAGGTCACACACCTGATTCTGGGTCTTGATTTCGCAATGGCAGAGACCACATCAGTGCACATGGCATCATCGCAGGATGCACAACCGCTCAGCGCTTGAGGTGCCACTAACTCTGTGAACCACGAGGCAACGCCACGTGGCGGGAGGCCCGCACTGCCCGCTGGCTCAGGCATACACTGCGGTCCAGCAGGGCTCATACTGATCCTTGCCAGTCCGGACCGCCAGGACGGCGCATCATCGCAGGCTGCACACCCGCTCAGCACTTTAGGTGCCCCTATCTCACTGCACCGCAAGACACCGTCCCGTGGCGGTGTGCCTGTGCCTGCCGCAGTGTATCCAATGCCACCAAGTCTGTGCACCTTTAGCCATGGACCCTTAATGATTGAGTTCCGTGGTGCGGATGCCATCATGTCACCCCCGGCACTGGGTAATGTGAGGTGGCAGGGCCCTAGGTCCTCATGCATACATGAGAACTACACGGAGACACCCAGTCAGAGAGTGGGCATGGTGTCCAGCATGTGCGCCAGGCCCTTTTTATTGGCAGGGTCACATGTCCTGTGACGCCTGTGCTGGATGGGTGTGGTGTGGGTGTACACCAGCCGTGAGGGAGTGGCTGTGGCATGCTGACAACTAGACCTGTGAGCTGCAGATCCCTACAGTGAAGACCTGGGACATGTGGCGTTGTCGCCCCCGTGTGCATAAGCGGAGTGGGCTGTCCTGGCGTATACCAGTCCAGCGTAAGGGTGTGAACAATGACCCCGGGGCTCTGGCCGTGGTTCCGTCCTGGGCTGGACAAGGAAGTGACCAATGGATGTGTCTCTGTTGTAGTGTCGGCGCCACCCGGAACGCAATCGGCAATGTGTCACCCTGTGACAAAAGTCCCACAACATGAGCAACATGGACGTAAGGGGGAATCACTGACCCTACATTCATCCATACTTCCACACTTGAAAGATCATAGACATGACACATCTGTGTAAATATGAATGTTTATTGCACATTCAGTGGAGTGTTGCAGCTGGAGCAGTACAGGGCCATGCCAACCCCACTTTACATTGTTGGCCCGTGGAGGGCCAGCCAGAGTCCTTCAGGGAATGACCGGTACATCAGGAGAGGAGGAGTTCAGTCCGCAGTCTGATAGCTGTGTCATTGGTGACCAAACAGAATATGGCAGTCCATGTCGAGGTCCAAGGTGAGTGTCGCAGAGTGCATTGGGGGACAGTGGAAGGTGATGATGCAGAGGGCAGAACCAAGCAGAAACAGGCCACATGGCGGAGATGAATGCTACTGCGTCCTTCTGACCACGAAGGCAGATTCATCCGCATCTTCGTCCTCTGCTGTTGCATGTGCCTCACATGTGGGTGGTGGTGTTCTGTCTCCAGCACAGTGTGGCAGTGACACCTCAGAGGCCGGAGGTGGAATGTCTGCCGCACTGTGTGGTACTGACACATCAGGGGCCGGAGATGTGGATGGGGTGGTAGCAGCAGCATGCATCAGCGCCAGGCCTTGTGGCAGCAATGCCATGAGGAGGGTCTTTAGGGCATTGAGGGACCCAGCTACCTCTCGCTGGTGTGTAGCCGTGGCAGCCGCTCTTTCCGCCTGCGTCCGCTCCATCTTTTCCATGATCCTCCGCATGTGTCCCAACTCCCGGGCGAGATCGCTGGAGGCACTCTGACTAGACAGTAGTTCTTGTCGCAGAGTCAGGACTCTAGCGATGTCATCCATGGTCCATTGGAGAGCATGGAGCGGACGGTGGGTGTCAGTTAGAGACTGTGAGTGGTCCCTGATGGGACTTAGACACCCACGTATCGCATCTAGTTTGGCTGCCATGCGGTCGAACCCCACCTGCACCTGTTCAGCCAGCTTCTCCTGGCACCCCAACACAAGGCGTTGGAAGGCCATGTGTTCGTCGCGGGGTTCCTGGGAGGCAGCCGTGGTGGTGGGTGCTGCCTGCTGTGTGTTCTGTGCAGGGGGTGGGTTCTCCTCGTGGCAGCTGGGCTGCCCTGCTCCTGGAAGTGGGCTGCGGAGACTCTCCACAAGCTGTTGGAGGGCGTCGGAGTCGAAGGTCTGGTGGTCCTCTTCGTCATCAGAGAAGAGAGGTTCGGACTGCTCCGCTAGGAGGTGTTGGATTTCCCCCTCCAATGTGAAGGGGAGATGCAGTTTAACATTGTGTTCACATGTATGTTGACGCATTGTACATGTTTACATTCAGACTGCATGACAGTGTACATTGTGACTGTTTGGGGGGAGCTGCCTATTTGATGAGGGACAGTGGACATTCCGACTACATCACGGATGTGTGTTTATACTTGTACATTGTCAACTCACATTTCCCTACAATGCCAAATGTGATTGGCCAGTTTCTACGCACATTGTTGTGTCCTCTGTTCTGTTGTGGACGTGTTGCGGTTTGTACCCCATTGTTGTCAATGTTGATGTGCTCTGCATGTAATGTGTGTGTGCCGCATTTTGGGGGAGTCGCCCCTCCAGCTTTGATTTAGCTGCCCCTTATCCCTTACATGCGGTGTGCCTCGGGCTTCTGTGCTTATGCGGTGCTGAGATGTTGCATACATGTGTGCATTGGTCTCTTGGTGGGAGTTGGGGGTCTGGGGCATGGTTTGTCCGCAGATGTGCTATGCTTACTTGTGCATGTGTGCCATTGTGCCCATCTCCCCCCGTCCCCCTAGTCCCTGGTCGCTACTCACCATGTTGCTGTTGTGTCCGGTCATGTTCAGCAGTGTCCGGTCCCCCAACTCCTGCCACCGTCTCCCCACTGATGACTGTGGACACCATTTCCTTCATCTCGTCCAGCTCCTCCTGTGGCGCTGGACTCCCACCTCCAGTCTGCATTGCTGCCTTCCGGTTGTTTGCGAGTTTCTGCTTGGTTTTGCGCTTCACATCATTCCAGCGCCTCTTGACCTCGTCCATTGTCCTCCTCAGCACTCCGACTGCATTCACCTTGTCCACGATGGCCTGCCATATTCCATTTTTAGTTGCCAGTGACACAGTGGAGGTGACGAACAGTGGTTGATGGTGTTCTATCACCTCCGTTATCAGGATCCTGTTTTCCTGCGGACTGAACCGCTTCTTCCTACTCTTCTTGTCCTTGCCCTTCCCTGACCCCGAGGTCACAGGCTGGTCCTCCGGGGGGCTTGTGGGGTTCTGGTTGTCCTCTGTACTTGCTCCGGATGCCTCTATTGTGCTTCGCTGTTGTTTGGCTTTTGTTTGTATGTTTTTTTCTACTTTTATAGTGCATTTTCCCGCATGACGCGTGGGAATTGCAGGCCTGTGGCTGGTTTTCGCAGATTTTTGTATCGCGATTGGCATCATCGCTACTATTTTCACGTTGGGGTTTCGCGTTTTTGCGGCGTCGCGTTGATTTTAACGCGTTATCGTGCGACTATCGCATGGTACCGCCGTGTTGGGAATACCATGTTAACACGGCGTTATTTTCCCGCGATGGACTGCGATGTGAAGTGTTGCGTTAAGCTGATTTTGCGGTAGTTATCACACGTTCTTGAGAATATGCCCCCAAATGTTGTGTTGTAGACTACACGTTGAATAAGTTCAAGCAGTTGTTTGTAGATACAAACTGTTGCATTGACCACACCAATAAACGTATTGGTAACTCCTGCAATGAATATGCTTGATACTTACTAAACTCTGTCATGTGTAGGTGTCAGCACAATGACACTTGGATGCCATTAAAATAAAGTTGTTTCAAATTCATCCCAAAAGAAAGTGATTGAGTAAAAAAACATGCATTATGAGCAACTGCCAAATAAACAGGAAAGAGAAATGTTGGAATTGAAAAAAACGTAGAAACAGATTTGTAATGCGATGTCTGTCGAAACAGAAAAAGATGCTCTAATAAAAAAATGACTACGGATGGTGAATATGGAAAAAGGTTCAAGCAAAATATTCATATAAAAAAGGATTGTTCAAATGTAATGCAGGGGCTGTCTTCTAGTGACTACCTCCCTGGATAATCTAAAATGTATCTGGGGTTAGTAGCTGCTTTAGATGTAAATAAACACAAAGGGCCTCATTTACATTTTTTTGATGTAGCGGTAGCGCAATCATTGCGCACACACTCCTCCATATCTACAAACCGAAACATTGTGTCCAATAGGCAGTTTGTAGAGACCTGAATCACATTATACCTGTGCCAGGTTTAATGTATGCAGGGTAGGTGTTATCGTGCAAAAAAGCCATGTAGAAAAGCAGTGAAACTTACAACATTTTACTGAGTCACTCTATGACTTGACTTGACTACATCAAAATCCTTACACCTGCTCAGACCAGGCGTAAGGATTGACACAGAGCTTTAACAATGAAACTCGCCTATGTGTTATGATGCATTGCTGGAGTTGTGTCAGTTTTATGACCAACTCCAGCAATGCGTCACTTTTGCGCCAACAGATGTGCCAGGATTTCTGTCGCATCTGTTAAATCTTTGCGCCAAGGAGCCCTGTATTGTAAATACAGTACATCCATGGTGTTGCAAGGACATTTGGTGCAGGAGCAACGAAACTGACGCATGGATGCCGGGATGATTTGTGCGTGTAATAAATTAAATTAACAAAACATCAGTTTTTTGGAAATGTGGCCCAAACTATTTAGAGACTCGTGGTTAAATGTGAATTAAACAGGACACTCTACATAGATTGATTTTGTTCAGTCATGTCGTTTGAATTCCACATTTAAGTTAATTTGAAAATTCATATTTTCGTTAAGTGGGTGGTATGGCGGTTGAATGCAATAAATCCGTGATAAAAAAGTATTTAATTAAATTATGCATTAAATAATATTTTTTCATAAATTATATGCAATAGTTTACTCTTGAATTGCACTGACTCACAATAAACCCACATAATGTCGTTTTGAGTGCCTTATAGCAACCCTGACGTTATCATAATGCAATAAAAGTTCCTCCTTTTACTCACATCTGTTCAGTAAGGAAATGAATGGTTTTCTGAAAAAAACTGATTTAAGTGATATGAAAGAATTGGAACAAGCCTAGAGCTAAGATGAAACATGTGAGTTGCTGTTAGCCAGGTCCCTTTATGGTGGGGGATCTTATCCCCACAAAAGTAGAATTTTACAAGTCCTACCTTCTATTTCTTGGAAAGATGGAGAGGGTCCCTAAAGGGATCTGCCAGAGATTATCCTCACTTTACATTTTAATAACCATATTATTGACAATCACAGTCAGTCTCTAGGGACAGTAGTCAAATATGTCGTGGGACACTTCGAACAGAATGTGCACTTTCTTTAATTAGTACCCAGCCTTTGATTTAGATTTTAATTAGTCAAAGACGAGCTACATAAAATGGTGAAAAGCTTTGCGGATATTTGGAATACAATGTTTATAGAAATGAAGTCACTGGGGAAGGATGGAGAATGACGTTAAAAACATGTTAAAGTGACAAAGCAATTGTCATTTTACCCAGGGAATTCAATCCAAGAATTACGAGAAATGCACACAAAGTCAACACTGCAAAGTATCACATTTATTTTTTCATGACATTTTGCCCGGTTTATTGGTTATTACATTTGCGTAAGAATTATAGACTGCTGCTGCCTGTGGTATGCCTATTTTGTATGTGAGGGGGCCCTGCACTGCCTGTCTTATAGCCCTTTTGTCTGTGATGTAGGATTCCACTTCTGAAGTCTGTGTTGTAAGTGATTTGTAGGTGTGGGGAAATTCCTATGTGTCTACCTGTGCTGATTCTATTCTATGTGAGAGGATTTTTGGGACAGGAATGCCCCCTGCATGGTGTACAGTCATGTACCTTGCCCCGTGTGTCCGAACTGCGAGTATCTGTTACCTTGGTTTTTGTATTTTGGCCTCAGCTTCACACTAATCTAGTGTGTTAGTCTGTCCAAAAAGGATGCAACCTGGGCGATCGAGCAGGTTAAGAGCAGCGATTGATTCAGTAGCCTGGAAGAACCATGGCACTGCTCAGGTGTGCTGGGAGGTATCTGTGTTCTATTCCCATTGTCTCCGGCAAGTCACTGTGTCTGACTGGCTGTCCCGACTGAAGATGCATAGGTATCTTCCTGTGGCAGGGGTTATAGGCCAGTCAACATGGATGTTGTGAGTGCAACTCTCCCAGGTTTTGCTGTATGGTCCTGAACACTCCAAGTAAGTAATGACTCCAATTCAGAGGTGCCCGTCCAGGGCCCCCTGCAAGTAGAGAACCCAGCACTGCCCCAAGCATGCCCAGCAGCAAGCCTTACTCTGAAGATCAAAATCTTGACAAAGATAGCACCTGGCAGCTGTGATGCCGAAGAGTTCAGTGCGCGAATTGGGTACCGCCAACATGACCCAGGGCATCGCCTGGAAGTGTGTTGCCAGACCCCAGCACTTGCAGAAATAAACTGCCAACAGATATCACCCATGGAGGACCTAGCATAACTAAACAAAGACCTACTGTAGTGATGGGATAGGACCTTCCAAATCCTGGAAGTCCACCCATGCCAGCAATTGTTTGAGCCGAGAAGAGGGTCTATGCTATACGCACCTGCTCCTGTTGCAGCCTCTTTGAGACACGCCATGCAGCCGGCAGATGCTCACCTCCAGCAGGTCTGTTGTGTGCCATGCAGGAAGGCCCCACCTAGTTCCAGTGAAGTGTCCACAGTGGGACGGTTCAACGAGAGCCTCATCACCACACATGGGTCAGTGACTGAAACAAGCCTAGAGTTTAAAAGACTGTATGCTAAGAGAAATGGGGGGGAGGGCACTGACCCATATTAGAGACTTCTACATATTAAACCTGTGAACCCTGAGACTGACACAAAAGGAGGAAGGGGTGGGAAGAGTGTCTAGAGGGTGAAGTTCCACTTTGAAGCACAAGAGGCTCTCACTATCAAGATGGGTATTTCAGTATTATTGTGGTGTGTCGTATTTTGCTTTCTGTGTAATAAAGTATTTTTTCTTTTATAAAAAGAAGCACTGGGCTAGACAATTATCTTTTTGCGCTGATGGGTGTGGTGTTGTGTGCTGAGCCCAAGCAAAACACACAAACCTTCTGAAAGCCTGTGACTGCTTATCGTCATTACCACTGAGAGTCAATTGCTGAAAGGGTTGTGCTTGGCTCAGTTTGAAAATCCATAGTAGGGCAGACCTTAGAACAGCAAAAGACACACAAATGATGGATAGAATGTGGATAAAATCGAACATTCACCCCCAGTCAAGAGATCTGTATTAAATCCATTGTTCTTTTGCTCATCATGCCACCCCAGTTTAGACCCAGCCATATGCAAATCAGTCTTGACCCTGCCCCTCGTGAGAACAGTTCAGCCCGAACTGCCAAGCCAGGTCCTCCCTAGACCAAAAACAACCATCCTGGGACTGGTTTCGGGGTATCACCCCTCATCAGCCAGGCTAGCTTGAATCCAGTGGCACAGTGAGCCCGGGACCCAAAGAGTGTGCTTAGGGCAAGAAAGCAAGAGACACACAAATGATGGACGGAATGTGGAACAAATCAAACATTCAACCCAGTCAAGAGATCTGGGTTAAATTCATTGTTCTTTTTTTCACCATATCACCCCAGTTTAGATCCAGCCATATGCAAATCAGTCTTAATTAAAAGCATTTCTGATTTTTTTAATTTATTTTGTGCCATTTAAGAAACTGAACAAAACCTTTCTAAACTTAGATTGATCCACAAAAACAGAATCTTAGATAAATCTGTGGTAATCCTTCAATGAGGCAACAGTTCTGAGTGCAAAACGAATGTGCAAACCTGCAAGTTAATGCAAATGGGGAAGAAACTGCTGCACCTACAACAGAAGTCATTGGACCGATTTTCGCAGGACTTCGATGAGGTACACAGTCTGGTTCAACCCATGATCTTTCAGTAGTTTGATAAAAAGGTCAAAATGTAGAGATATTACAAACCATCAAAACTGGTAACCGTCAATCAAAGTTTGAATTTGCTTAGAAGCGGTATGTTTAGCTTAGACTTGGATGCCTATCCTTCAACAGAGCACAAAGTTAAAAGGGAATCTAGATGTTTTTTTAGCACTTTTGAGCTGTTTATTGAATCTTGGCAACAATTATTCATCAGTTTTAGGTATCATTACAAAAGGATATTGGGTGGAAATTGAAGGGTTATTTTTTGTAAATTCAGACCAGAAAAAATCAAATTATTCATTCACACGGATCTGGAGAACAGCTAACGTTGAGCATTTTAAAAAATAAACAATTCTGATTAGACAAATTAGGGTTTTTTCAAATTGGAGATTGTAGGATCAGCAAATCCTGAGTGGAACTGCTGATTCAGGTGATATGAATTACTCACTGCACCTGAAAACTCTAGTTGTGACTGCTATTTTGCACTGTGAGGGCATATATCAATATATGCAGACTGTATCACAGCAAATATATGAGGTGATGCAAAGGAGCGGGGGAATATTCCTCAACTCCAGGGAACATTTGGGGGTGTGCCAGAGTTTCAAATACTGTTCAAACGAAAACGGTAAAAATTCGTTTTTGATTTGTTATCCACAAATCCACTCAAAGGACTTGCAGACACCACAGATAGAAGTTTCTTTCTGGACAGATTCACTGATACATTGGGAAATTGGATGATGCATAGAACCTAATGAGAAAAGTGATGCAATATGGTGAGATAGCATTCTCATTCCCAGAAATGAAACGGGAAGGGCATGCCAGTAAAGAAATCTTACCCCAGGATCCACAGTTCTAAGTTCAGCTCTGCAGATCATAAAACACAGTTGGACACCCTAAACCCTCTTCGCCGTTTTGTTTTTGCCAAGTATTTTATAGGAAGCCCATGGTGGCACTGTTCATGGCCAGTGGGTGTGCAGGTTGGCTTTATGAAATGAGGGCTGCGTGTAGGGCCGGTTTTCTGCCCAGGCACTGTATGCAAACCCTACATCACCAGGTTGCTCTTCCATGTGTTAGTGCATTGGTTGATGCGGGAGCTGTGATCATGGCTATCTGCTGAGGCTTCACTGCACATGGTCTAAAACTGTGTACGGTGGGTTGTGGTGACTTGAGGATGGGCAAACATGCCCCTCTAGACCATAGCGCACAGGTAAGGGGCGTGTGCAGCTGGTATATTTGGTATGGTTATGGGAACAGGGAGAGGCCGATGGCTAAATTCTCACTGTAAATCATCAAAATCCATGTGCATTGGCTCCTATGATATGGTGCTGGGTGGGGGCCATTTGATCACACCCTGAACCCTGAGCTTGTTGGGCATCGTGAGAATAAGTTTTAGGTTAATCGCAGGCTGAAGGCCTTTTTTCTCAAGCTTATTTCAAAAACTGAAACCTAATGGATTTGTATGTGGTTAAAACATGTAAGCAATTGGCACTAGACTCTGACCTGAAAATCTGACACAAACACTATTTGTGCCCAATTCCAGCTTTAATTCACGGCTTAAATGAGCCCCTATTGTTCAAGCATTGACTTAGAATTTGGGTGCAGTGCATTCTAAGTAATTGAATATTATGGTTTTTTTTTTTTTTTGCATGTCCTTTGCCCAAAGGTCTGAAACAAAAGTTGCCAAGAGTTTGATTCAAAACTTTTAATTCCAAGATTCACTGGCCGCCCACCAAAAGATGTGAAGGACGGCAATTGCTACTTTTGACTTAAGGCTTCTAAGTAACTAGAGAAGCCAACTACAATATGAAAATTACAGTGAAGAATGAGAACATTTAATACAGACGTACTAAAGCATTTAGGGCTTAATAAAAAATCAAGGGGCATATTAGCAAGACCCACGTTAAAATTATCGCAGTTTTAGCGGCGGGAAACTGCCGCTAAAATGGCGATAATGGGCTTGCTAATATGCGTTATGGAATTCCAATAGAAGCCCAGGTTAGATGTCCTGCACATCTAACCTGGGCTTCTATTGGAATTCTATAACGCATATTAGCAAGCCCATTATCGCCGTTTTAGCGGCAGTTTCCTGCCGCTAAAACGGCGATAATCTACAACGTGGGTCTTGCTAATATGCCCCCAAATGTTCTTTATAATTGAATATGGGATGAATTTAATATGTATTGGGCTCGATGGGTTGGGCAGTTGGAAATAGTTCCTAAAATTGCCATCGCAAGAATGAACTTGTGAATTTAATGGCCCTGGGAGGAGCTAGCTAGAGAAATCGATTAAATTAATTTCCTTGTAAGCTGTAAAATTTTTATTGGTTTGGAGTGATGGCTTGAGTTACTCGTTACAGAGTAGTTGCACAGGCCTTAATTGCGAGGATATTAACCTTAGGCATTGGAGCAGCCTGCAGTGTGAAGGTTCTCAGTCAAAACTGGGGATTATGGGTAAAGGAACAAATTTGAGCAAAAACTGTGCAGACTTAAAATCTACTTTTTCCAAGGACACCTAAGGGGTGGGGGTGAACAATTGAAGCGTTTTAAAGAATTATAGAGATAAGAGTAACAGCCCTTCGCAACAGAGGCAGCCGTTCTAGCTGAGGCCAAGGATTGCTCGTGAAAGTGTGTGTGTGTGTGGGTGGGTGTCATGGCAGATGTCTCCAGTCCCCTGCACTGGCACCCCCTCCTTGCAAAGCCACGAAAACCTATGCCTCTATCTTTCACTGCTCTGTCCCCTGCATTCCTCCCCAGTCAGCCACCACTTCATTCTGCAGGATTCCACACATATGGGACATTCTACTGCAAGTCATGGTCAGTGTTGCCAGGACTAGAAGTGTAAAAGATCAACTCAAGGATACAACATTGTCCACCCTTACATATATGCTACAGAACAAAAAAAGTTATTACACTCTTATTTTCAAATTTGTCGTTATACACTTTTTGTGAATTTTCACGAGATTCAATGGGGGCGCAATTGTGCATATTTTTAGCTGCAGAAGACTGATTCAAGCAGAAAATGTCTTGGATCGCAGTAAAATAGAAGCAAGGAACAGCAATTCCCTTCTTTTCTCTCACTTACAACTTTTACATGAGATCTAGGGCCGTATTACACGAAGGTTGCATTTTCATTGTTTGCGCCGGGCGCACCTTTTAAAAGGTTCACCCGGTGCAAATAATGAAAATGCGCCGCCGTATTACCATGAATGCGCTGCCCCCAGGAAAGCCGGGAACTCGCGCTGCCCTGGTACCAGCGCATTACTGTGAAAAACGGAGCGGCTGCTTTGAAACTGCTCCGTGTTTTCACAGTGCAGGTGGCACCCGCCTGCACTTTTAAAGTGGATTAGAGATCACCTTCAGGCGGGTGCAGTTGGTGACTGCACACGCCTGCAAGGGGATATTTGGGGGAGTCCATAGATAACATACATCCAATGAAGAGGACAGGCCTGAGAAAGCAACCTTGTGCAAAATAAACATTGGTTTTATTAAAACAGCTGTATTGAAATTAGAAGTCACATTTGTCAAAGTGATAAATGATACCCAGGTTCTGAACCTGCAGGTGCCTACTACATGGTTCGTTAGTCTTCTTTTGGACTCTCGAATGGAGACGAACAGGACTATCTTAGTTGGGATATCCACATTTCATAGGCTTTTCCGTGAGAACAGGCAATCACCACCCAAAATCGGGGAAAAAAATCAGCCAACAGCTGGCTAATCTTCATGGTCACTTCTATCTGGACAAGCAACCAATGCAAACAGGAAAACACGTACACAAGCACCTGAAAAACATAATTAAATATTGCAGGAACGGGCAAGTGAAATGAGTGTACAATCTACATTTACTATACCATGCCCGAGAAACCATCAACCTAGATGTGATTAGTATACAAGACAATAAACTGACCACTACAAATCCACGTGGACTGCAAATTCGGTTATGAATTGCGTAATAAGAGATAAATAACAGCAACAACTGCAAAAAACAGCCTGAAAACAAATGCATAGGAAAACAAACCATACCAGAGCCAGAATGAAACCGCCAATACCAAAACAATCCTAACACAAAAGTCAAAATGGTCAATTTTTTCTTCTGCGAACTGTGCAAAATTTTATTTTTAAAGGGGTCATCCAGTGAATGATGTCACATCACATTGGGCCAGATGTATCAAAAAACCAATTTGCGATTCCCAAATAGCAATATTTACCGAATCGCTATTTGAGAATCGGAAAACGCGATGTTGCAAAAAAATCGCAAAAAAATAGCGATTCAGTAAAAATCTCAATCGCAGTTACAGATTAGCAAATAGTGATTCTGTATTTGCGAATTCGCAAATTAAGAAATCGCAAAATGGTGAATCTGCTATTCTGGTGCAGTTTGATGACATCACAAGCAGGAAGTGTGACTGCCCATGCTGTTTCAGAGTGCCTGAGGCTGTGTGAGAGGCTGAGAGCAGGAGCACACCACTCAGGAGCCCATCAGGAGTGCCAAGACAGGCAAAAAGACACATCATGGCCACAGTGGAGAAGGCACTGTCTTCTCTGGGCTGGAGGGCACTATGGTGAAGGTGCAGCGGCTGCAATTAAAAAGCATGCGATCAATGCAAAGGCAGCTGGTGTCACTGAATCATAACATGACTGACATCAAGGATGGCATCAAGGAGCTTAACAACACTGTTGCGGAGGGTCAGAGGGCTAATGCAGACAGTATTAAGGACATGACTGTAGCAATCAAAGAGCTATGCACCACCATGCAGATGGACCATGGCTCTAGGCGCCGTGAAAAGCAACGCCTATTTAGCCGTATGGAAGGGTATACAAAGGCAGTCAACCGTCTGTGCAATGCCACAGCTGTCCTGTCCAGACGCATCATGTCCATGCAGGTGGAAATGGCCCACTGCAGCCAGGATGTTGCCAGGGGATTGGTGCAGGTCACCACTGCTGTTGAGCCGCTAGAGACAGCCAACATAGCTGGCACCGGTATTCTGGGTGCAGGGGATAGTGAGGAGGCCTCCAGCCGCAGCAGCATCACTCCACCGGTGACTGAGCCCAGACGGCAGAGTGTAAGGCAAGGAACAGCAGCCAAAGCCTCATCAAGGAAGGGCAGTGTGAACATTGACCGTTCCAGTGCTCTGTGTGGGCGCAAGAAATAGTTAGTGCTGTGGCCGAGGCATGCAAATGGGTGAGGTAACCCATGGCATACGATTAAAAGGGTTGTAATTTGTGCATGGACTGTATATATGCCATGATGAGCAACACAAGGCACACACCAGTGAGGAGTTGGAGGCTGTGTGCACACATATTATCTGATGTTAAGGTCAATAAAACACAGTTGTTCAACAGTCATGATTTGCTTTGTCTCATTACTCACCTAGAAATAGTTGCGTGTGATCTCATCACGTCTCTGTCTGCCATCTGCCGCACCTACACCACCTGCTGCTCTACGAGGAGGCCGTGGTTCATCCTCCTCTTCAGAGTCCGAGTCTGTGGTGTCCAATGGGATGCCGTTGGTTGTTTCCAGGTTGTGTAGCATGGCACAGGTGGCAACGATTTTACAACATATCTCTGGCCTGTACTGTCGTGCACCTCCACTCTTGTGTAGGCAGCGGAACCTACTCTTCAGAAGTCCAAATGTCCGCTCCGCGACATTGTGCGTCGAGCAGCATTGTATCTCCCTTCATTCGGAGTTGCTGGATTGAGATATCCCGTGAGCAGAAAGGAGCGCACTGCATATGCGCTGTCACCTACAGGATGAAAGGCAAAACATGAATTACTGTCACATTGCAGCAGATCCAAGGAGTGTATCAGAGTGAGTTACATGCATTTACCTAGCAGGTATCCTTCTCCAAATTCACCCCCAGTGAGACGTGTGTATATTCCACTGTGCCTAAAGATGTAAGAGTCGTGCGTACTTCCAGGAAATTTGGCCACAATGTCCGTAATAATGTGTGAGGCATTACATATGACCTGGACGTTGATTGAATGGAAAGATTTCCTGTTCCTATACACATACTCATTAGCTGAGGGGGGACAGATTGCGCCATGTGTCCCATCAATGCACCCAATTACATGTGGGAATTGTGCCATCTGGTAGAAATCCATTTTTGTCTTCTGGAAATCTTATGTAATGGTGCATTCTCTGAACCATTGCATCCAGAAAAGCATTAAAAAAGTGAGACAGGCAACTTTGTGACACCCCTCCAG
Organism: Calotriton arnoldi; assembly: GCA_963921515.1. NCBI lineage: Eukaryota > Metazoa > Chordata > Amphibia > Caudata > Salamandridae > Calotriton > Calotriton arnoldi. The sequence goes on from CAWUFW010016881.1 coordinate 150,245, forward strand.
CTACAGCTATCACCCCTGGTAGCTCCCTGATGCCAGTAGGTGCAGTGAACACAGGACCTGCACATGTGTTGGAATGGCTTGGGTCCTGCGGGTCTGACGCTCCAGTATGGGATATAGGTCATCTATCAGGTCTAGTATAGTAGCTGAGTCTAGCCTATACTTCTCATGTATTTCTTCTTCTGTCTGCTGAAACAGGGTAATGCACATTCTGTAGATGCATTCCTGTCTCCTCCTCCTTCTCTGTGCTGCTGCTTGAATCTGCATCCTCCTCGCGATGACATACAGGGCTGCCATTGTGGAAGATTCTGAGGCACTCTGGGGCTGTTTAAGTAGTGTGCACCTGGTTACCACCTGCCTTGAGTTGGTGGCAATTTGCGATTTCTTATTTGCGAATTTTAGCTCATTCGCAATTTGCAATTTTTCATACATTCCAATGCGATTTCTTAATTGCGAATTCGCAATTTCCGAGTCGCATTTTTCATATTCGCTAATAACAAATCGCTATTTCTGACTTCGCAAAATTGGGAATAGCTAACTTAGATTTTGTTAACTTTGGATTCGCTAACTTAGAAATCGCAAAGTATGGTTTCGGTATTTTTGCGATTTCTAAATTTGCGATACCGTTAGCTTTCATACATTGCAAACAGCCATTCTGCGATCGCAAACGGCCGAATTCTGCGAATCGCACCGTTTGTGACCACGGAATGACTTGATACATCTGGCCCAAAATCTCAAAAAATCCCTGCTAACATCATAAAAAGCAAATCTTGTAGAATGCCAATTGTTTGTGACTCTGGGAGAGTTAGGACAAATAAAATAGAACAGTTTTTTTTTTATCTACGCTGCATAACTCCTTAAGCTTTTTAATGCTTGAAAAAAAATCGCAATCATTTAATTGTAACAAGAAATATGCAAAAGTATGACGATAACCTACTGACATCATCACTATTCTTTAAAAAATATTGTGCGAGAGTTGAGTCACATTTGTTGTTTGGTATAAAGGAGATGTATTGTGATGAATAGAAGCTGATGCTTTTCTTTATTTCCTTCAATGGTCTTCAGGTTCCCTTTGCACAAGCAGTGGCCCACGCAGGTAAGAGTGGTGAGGCGGTGGGGCTGGGTTGGGGGGGATTCAACAGATTACCACGGGGGAAAATTAAATAAATAATGAATTTTCCCTTGTCGTTGTCTGTCAAAATCCCCTCCACCCAGCCCCACTGCCCCACCGCTCTTACCTGCACGGGCCGCGGCTGCTTTGCACACATTGGATGACAATAGCAAGGGAAACTCATCTTAGCTCTTACCAGACTCATTGCCGTCCATCTTCAGTGCGCAGATCTTCATTTATGAAGCAGCTTAAGGTGTAATGAATTAGCTTCACAAACCCCACTATTTTTCTTCTCTTTGTGGAGGCATTTTTTCAGTATTCCTGATAGATGTGGTACTCTTTATCGAAGATAAATAGAGCTAGCACCATAACAGGTATAATACGTAGGAGATGAACTGGCCAACTCTTTTCGCAAAGAATCAATGCTCCATATCTTGATTTGAAACTTTGAAGCAGAAATTAAAGAATCAATTAAATGATTAGTCTATCATTTGGCATATTTTTGTCCTTTCGGATTATTCAGTAGATATTGTAATAAAATAGAAATGTTAGTAATACATTTAATATGAGAAGTCATGAGGATCAGCAAAAAAATCACCATAAGGGTATTCCTTGGTTGAGATTGATGAACTCTGTTAAACTAATCAATAATTTAGGTGCCATGCAATATCCTTACTCTGCAAGCCACATTCCTAGATTTTGAGTGAAAATATTTATGGACTACATCATCCTGATGCATTATCGCACATGAAAGGTGGGGACAGCCTCTTAGCCCTGGATCACATCTTAGTTTAGTTATCTAATTTTTTTTAATGATTTTCCCTTCGGCTCAAATATTTCTCAACTGGAAAAACATCAAAACCATTAAAATATGTTAGACCATAGAATTCCCTACTACAGTGTCACATTAAGAATTTGATCAAGTCATCTCATGCATATTGTTCTTTAAAGGTTGGACTAACTGGATTAAATCAATTTCTGAAGAAGACACAACCCACAAATGAGGAATGATGCAGATTAACTGTAGTATTTGTCCACTACTCAAACGCTAAAAAAAAATACTCTGTTGAGAAAATCTGCAATAAACAATGTTTTAAGAGATTATTTATATTCAATCTCCACTTTAAATTCACAGCTCGGTATTCTGGAAATAGTCCACGAACACTATTGAAATTCTCCCTTCCTTACATCCCCTCCTCTCAATTTATTATTAAGCAGATCAACATGCATCCATTGCCAGGCATTTGTAAACTCAATTTTGGGTTGCCCGCTTTTAGTATACTGGGATGAGCTACATCACTGTCAGTGGCGGCTTATAACCTTTAAACTGGCGGGCGTACAGTTAAATATTTACATACCTATAAGCAGAATGTACCTTTGCAAAATGATGTTTTTCTGCAGCATTTTACTAAAGTTACTTGAAAGTTGTAATTCTTACGTTGATCGACGTTCAGGTGCAGTTATGCTCCCAAGAGCAAAGCCCCATCCCCCGCCTCGCACTGCTTGGATGTTACGATGTGCTTCCTGAACCCAGGGGAACATAAGGCCCAAGCACCCCAGCCAATTCAAGCACTGCTCTCATTTGTCTTCTAATACTACACAGTATCAGAGCAGTGCTAGAATTGGCCGGGGCATGCAAACACAACGCTCCATATAACAGTGATTGTGCCGTGTTTTTGTTCACTCAGCTCGATGATAGCCTTGAATGTGGAAACCTGAACAGCGCATGTCAGGCCGGCCACAGCAAAAACACCGGCCAATTTGATATGCGGAGTTAAGTGAATCACAGCTACAGCTAGTTGTCCTTCCCACCAACTGCATGCCAGGAGAGAGAGTTCCGTAGAGCGTACCATAACGAAGGAAAGTGAATTGAGGTACAGAGAAAGTAATTAAATTGCTAAAAATAATGAGCCTGGGGTGTAGTGGCTCGCTGTAGGGGGTCAACGCCCATTTGCTCCTATTAGTAGCAGACAAGCCTCATCTTCATACACTGCTGGGAGAATGTTGTGAATACCTCTATTTATCTACAATGTGCTAGAATTCATTTTTTTTTCATTTATTTGGGCAAAGGTGCATTTGAAATTGTTTTAGTCATTGATTGAGCTAATTGCTTAGACATGTAATCTCCCAGTCTCCTTTTTATTATCTTTCTGATTCTGAGTTATTAATAATGCTTATCTTAAGTCATTTTATTTGGATTATTAAACTAGTCAGATCCCCATTATGAGGGGCCTGAAAATAAGATAAGCACCTGGCATTACTAATTCCTTGTGATATTAGCAAACAACCACTGGATCACTACAAGTTATAACATCTGGAATGGGGAGTAACATGCCAAAGTCGACGGTTCTGCACATTTTCTCTCATGTTTTCTAAAATTTCGAGCATATTTTCAAGCCATTTATTCCTCCTACTTTTAGAAGGTGGAAATGTGGCCAGAAGTTCTGTACCACTCAGCTGCAGGCTCAACTGTAATGAGTGCCCCAGTGTGGATGCCATCATGATGTTGCTGAATTGCTTCCACATCACTCAGTAGTATAACGCAGGCCCCTGAAGCCTCAGGGGTGCAGGCGCCTCCTCCAAGCCTTCAGGGGGGGGGCACATTCAGCCAAAGGTCAATGAATATCTGTGAGATATGGGAGACTTATGGGCCACTCTTCACATTCTGTAGGGGAGACCCATCATTTTGCATAACATCACTGATATCAATAGATACTAACTGACGCTGACAGACTGAACTCGTAACAGAAAACTGTTTATTGGGGGTAGCATACCGAGGTTCTTTTATTGTGCCAAAGTCATCACATTATCCGAATGATTTATATTTACATACATTCCTGAAGGCCATGTTTATAGCAAAACGGGGAGATTTATGCTTAGAGCTATCAGGAGACTTCCCAAGCAGAAACGGATTTTCGCCCATCATCTCCAGGATGGCAGAAGTGCGCCCCGAGCCGAATGGCATAATGGCAGCAGATTTGGAGTGGTTTCACACACCACTGTTGCACAGGTATGACCTCGATAGCACCGACACCACATCTATAGGGAACTCCAATGTCTTACATAATATTTTTGAACTCTAGAATAGTGATTATTTTGGCAAATTTTGATTGCACTTATGCAGATTTAAGCCTTATGCCAGGTTTGAAAAACGTTGCCCCTAAATTCCACAGCATCTCTAGCAAAGCTAAAGTTTCCATTGTGCTTAATTTTGCATGACGGTTTCATGGTGATTAATGTTTGGGAAAATTAACACAATTCACGAGCTGCGCTCTCCGCGTTGCTGTGTCTGACACGTGGTAGGCCAATTTCAAGCCATTGACAGCTCAAACCTGTCCTTGAGCCAAATGCCTGGCTCTCACTCAGCTCATGGTTTTCCTGGACTCTTGAGCCCTTCCACCACGACCTTCCTCCCTCTAACTGTGCAGCAGATGTAGTGCTGCTGGCCAGCAGCACACTACCAAAGTCAAGGTGCTGGGAACATGCTGTACCCAGAAGCCTATTCATGGAGCAGGTCATCAGCCAGCACCTCAACCTCCACCAGATAATCAAAACTTTAAAAACTCAAATCTGAACCACAATTGTGATTGTGTGCAGTCGGTCTCTGCACTTCAAACTTGTCTCTGTGAAGACCTTTAACTGGCCAGAAGATACCTTTATTTTGATAATAATTACAATTGTTGTTGCTAAGGTGATGAAACTTCTCCTGATTTTAGTTGCTTTGTTAAGTAGGGGAAGCCAGTTATAGCAAAATAAAATAAAAGAGTACTCTGCCTTCCCTTAACTGTGTACTTTTTTCTAGAAGGACTTTGTGCATCAGCTGATTCAGCACTAGTGCAGGGCAGAACTCGTGGATTTTCATTCCACGGAATTCGGCAGAGTTCCGTAAAAACTCTGTGAGATTCTGCAGATTTACTCCAACAGGTGGAAAAATATGCATGTCATGCTGCTCACACTGCAGTTTAGAGACTTTAGCATGAGCAGCACTGATAAGTCAGCACGAACAGCATCATGCGGTGCGCAAGAGCACGTGGCCATTCAAGTTGATTTTGGTGCCACTTGAGTAGAAAATCTACCCGAGCTGCAGCAAATGTACTCGAGAAGCAGCCCTCTGACAGTGTCCGCTTGCAACCGCCCTTGTTAGTAAATGGCTCAAGGGGACGCCACATTTCACATGGGCTTGCATTTCTGGAGCCTTGTGGGAAAGAATTCCAGCATGCGTCGATTGGCGGAATTTGGCTGGAACTCCACTTTACAAGAGTAACACGGAGTCACCATATACTGCCAATTCTGCGGATGGAAAGAAACATTCCACCCACCCCTTTTCAACATTCAATGGGTGTATTAATTTACCAAAGTGTTTTAATTTAGCTCCTAAAGAAATAGAAAGGTTTGTCATTTGGTGTTGAACAGGAGAGAAGGTGAAATCAATTCTGTGGCCGAATTGCACAATGGTGTAAATCCCAGCTTCTCCTCTTGACAAAATTGTGCAATCCTATGCAAATCTCCTTGCTTTACTGTCCCTCGTTTTAATTCAGAGTAAAATCTGAGACTACTTGATGACATTCAGTTCAAGATATATGCTATTAAAATTTTCACTTAGGTAAGTTTTGATAGACAATAATGCTGCTCCACACACACTTACATTGGCCAGCTATACAGTCACATGACTGACATCTGTCGGTTTAATTATGGCCATGTTATCAGGCAACGTAGGTGAGGAAAAGTCAATGCTTAAAAACTGAGGGGGATATTCACAAGGACTTATCTCCGATTTATCTCCACCTTAACTCATCAAAAGTGGAGATAGATTTAACACCCCATTCACAAGCGGGTGCAAACTGCAGACATCGCCAGTATTCCCGAGATAACTGCCCCAAAATTTAACACCACGGTGGACACCACCAACTAACCCTAATGAGATGCAGAGTAGGCGTTCCCGTGCAAAAACACACAAAAAAACCACAACACCACTTTCACAACGGACAGCCAGATCTGTGATGCGAGTCAAAACCACGCGATAAGCCGCGGTAGCAGCAGGTATTTAACACCTGCCTTCTGCTGGTGTAAAGCCGGACGACTACCTGCAGTAGGCAACGGAGCCCCACACACAGCCAAACCCGAAGAACAAACAACGCCATGGAGCTACTCATCATGCAGCTCGGAGCCCCAATAGGGCCACAACACCCACCGCCACCACCCCCAGGACCGCCACCACCCCCAGGACCCGGACCTGCACGCCCCTCCCCGGACCACCACAGAGACAGCGCAGAGTGAGACAGCGGACCTACCGAAAATGCACCTGTCTCACAGACCTAACGCCCGAGGAAGTCATCGCCCACTACAGGCTCAAAAGGAGAACCATCATCCGCATCATGACCCACATCGCCCACAGGTTGATGGTCCCAACCCAGCGGAGAACCAACATCCCTCCGCAGACAAAGCTGCTGGCTGTGCTGCACCTGTTGGCCTCTGGTACCTTCCAACCAACAACTGCCAGAGTCGGAGGAGTCTCACAGCCAGCCCTATCAAAGTTCATCACACCTGTCCTGGATGCCATCATCAGCTTCATACCCCAGTACCTTCACTTCCCCCACACTGCTCAGGAACAGCTGGAGATCAAGCAAGGCTTCTACGCCTTTGCTAGCTTCCCACACGTGTTGGGGGCCATTGACTGCACACATGTCCCACTTGTGCCCCCTGCGGATACTGCACACCACTACCGCAACAGAAAGCACACGCATTCCATCAATGTGCAGGCAATAGTCGACCACCGGGGAATGTTCACCAATGTCGTCGCAAACTACCCAGGCAGTGTGCACGATTCCTACATCTTCCGACAGTCCATCATCAACCAGCGCTTCCAGGATGGCATCTATGGAACTGGACTGCTCGTAGGTAAGTGCCATATTAACACACCACACACCTCAAAGCCACCATCACACAACGCACAACTGTGGGAATGCACACGTGACCAAACCACATACAACATGTCAATCAACATGCCCACCTACCAGACACGACAACACAACTCCATGGGGATCCTGGGCTTCCCCTGCACACAATACAGCTATATCATGGCACCACAGCCACACAACAGCTGAACGTGTGGAGATGCGGAATGCAGCCATGTGCGAAGGATGCAAGTGACCCGTGAATGGGAATGTACACAACGACAAGTGTGGCGTGGATGTGCTGGACAGACATGGCTATGCAAACCACAGATATGTCCATGCAGACATCAACTGCTGGTGACTGGAGAGTAGTGAACATTGGACGCAACCATGTCACCCCAGGCCGTGGGTCAGATCGTGGAAATGTCGCTCGCTGCGTCCCCCCCTGTGTGCGTGAGCGTAGTGGGTTGGCCCGGAGTACGCCAGGCCTGCGCAGGGGTGTGGACAAAAACCCCATGGCGCAGAGCGTGGTTCACTCCCGGAAAGGCCAACGTCACTGCCAGGGCGGCGCCTTGCAGTCCGCCACGAGGCCGACACTGTGAGCAGCGGGGCCTGCAAGCCTGTGTGCTTGCTGCACCCCAGGACGCTGATACCCAGACCAGGCCTGCCCGCACCAGCGCTCCAAGGCCGCACTGCTCACCTGCCGACACCGACGTGTGTCAAGGAGGGCCCACCACGTGCCGGTGCTAGCTCCAAGACCCATGCCCGCGACCTTGGCGGCCTCCTCAGGCCATCGCTGTCCTCCGTGACACAGGCCCTCAGGGGTCCCCATTCGTTGACATACCCCACCGCTGCAGCCCGGCTACACTGCAGTCCAGCATGTCCCACATCTTGAACTGAGTCATCATTAATCAATGGCAGGGTCCATGCCAGTGTACGCAGGGGGAGGACTGAGAGGGAGATGCGTCACAGTCCGGTGGTAACACGGATCACGGTTACGGAGGAGGTCAACCAGTAGCAAGGACTGACCTGGTGCCACTAACCCTGTGCAACGTGAGTGACTGTCAGCCTCCGGCGGGACATCGTTCGTGTCTGAGCCTGTGGCCTGGGGGTTGTCATCAGCAACGGGCAGGTACGGACTTGGTGTCTGGCATGTGCCCTCTGCATCATGCCCTGGGGCTACACCTCCCATTCTCCCAGAGACACTCCGTGGAAGGCACCTCTGAGACATACGAGAACCTGCTCTGCCCTCATGACCCTACCCCAGTCTCCCGCAGGTCAGCGTCCCGTGGCGGTGGGCCCGTGTCGGCCGCTGTGCATCCGGGGCCACTGCCCTTGTGCGACTCAAGTCATGCTCCCTTGTTGTTCTGACATTGCATTTCTGAGTGCCAGCTACTCTCTGAGGGATGGCTTACACTCACCCCACACACAACCAGCACAGGCGTCACTGGATCAGTGGGCCTGCCATCACATCATGCCGAACCAAGTAATGACTCTTTTCTCTCTGCACTGTCCCAGGTGATCAAGGATATGCAATCTGCCCTTGGATGATGACACCCCTCCAAGACCCGAACACACCCGCCCAGAGGCAGTACAATGCGGCCCACATACGCACCAGGGGCATCATTGAACGCACATTTGGCATGTTGAAGTCACGTTTCAGGTGCCTGGACGGCACAGGTGGGAAGCGCCTGTACAGCCCGGACATCGTGTGCAAGATGATTGTTGCATGTTGTGTGTTGCACAACATCTGTGTACGCACCAATGCCCCATGAATCCCAGTTCCAGAAGTACCGGACAATGATGGGGACGATGGGGCAGGTGGCCCACATCCCACTGCAGCTGCGGCAGGAATGGCCCGTAGGAACACCATCATTAACAATTTCTTCTCATGAGAACGTCACATTGTGGCCGTCCCTGGCAATCATGGGACAGTACAAAATGTCCACAAGCACAGCATGTGTGAATAAAACATGTTTGCAGGTTACAGGTTGTACTTGTACATTGTCATGTCACAGTTTCCTGCTGTGCCAGATGTGATTTGCCATGTTGTGCACATTTGCGGCACCAGTTGTGTCCTGTGTTCTGTTGTGGAGGTGTTGCTGTTTGTACCGGGATGTTGTCAATGTCGAGGTGCACTTATACTTATGTGCGTATGCTTCACGGTGGGTGATTCGCTCCTGCGGCTCTGATTTGTCTGCCACTGATCCCTTTCAGGCGGTGTGCCTGTCAGTTCTGTGCTTCCAGGGTGCTGAGATGTTGCAGACTTGGGTAACTTGTGCTCTTTGTCGAGTTGTGACTCTTGGGCATGGTTTGTCTGTAGATGTGTCGTTGACGTCAGGGGTGGTTTGTGCAGGTAGTTGTGTCCGAGTGTGACCTGCTCCTTTTCGGGTGTTGTCCGCACTCAGCCACCTCAGTGTCGTGCCGTGTACATTGCCATGATGATAGGACTGCAGCCAAGCTACTGGTCATCTGGTGTCTCTTGCATTGTCAGTGTGGCTGATGTATGTGCATGTTCGCATGTTCGCACGTGGGCATGTGTTGGTTGTGTGACTGTTGATGTGTTGGGTGGGTGCCCCTTTGGGCACAGGCTGTTCGTGGGACTACTTGGTGTTTGTGTGTGTGCTGGAGTGTTCCAGTGGGATCAGGGACATGTACCAGAGTAATTGTGGGTGTGCAGTGTGCCCTCCTTGATTGTGCATGTGTGCCATTGTGCCCATCTCCACCCCTTCCCCCACTCCCAGGTCGCTACGCACCATGTTGATGTGATGTTGGGTCATGTTGCGCAGTGTCCAGATCACCAACTCATGTCACCGTCTCGAAACTGGTGACTGTGGCCACCATCTTCTTCATGTCATTCGGCTCCTGGTGTCCTGCTGGCCCCCCTCCTCTGGGGTGCGTTGCTGCTTTCGTGTTGGCAGCGAGTTTCTGCTTGGTTTTGCCATTCACATCAGTCCAGCACCTCTTGTGCTCTTCCATTGTCCTCCTCTGCCATGCGGTGGCATTCACATGGTCCGAGGTGGTGTGCCATCTTTGCCTCTTTGTTGCCAATGACAAGTTGGAGGTGACGTACAGTTGGTGGTGGTGTTCTGTCTCATCCGTGGTGATCATGTGGTTTTCCTTTAGACTGTACCCCGTCTTCCTCTTCTCATTGCCCTTCCACGTGCCCTGTATTCCCGAGTGTTCCTCCGTGGGGATTGTGGGGTTCATGTTGTCCTCTGCAGTCGGTCAGGGTGCGTCCATGGTACTCCGCAGTTGATTTCGTTTGTGGTGGCATTTTCCGTATGCTGTTCTAGTGCTTTTTCCCGCATTACGCGTGGGTTTTGCTGGCCTCTCACTGCTTATCGCTGATTTCCTCATCACGCTTTGGCCCATCGCATGTTTTTTCGCGTTGAGGTTTGTGTTTTTATCACGGTCGCGGTGATTGTATCGCGGAAATTGGCCGCGTTTTCGGGGGACTATCGCATGGTACCGCCGTGTTGTGAATTCCTGGTTGACAAGAGGTTATTTTCACGCGATAGGCTGCGATGTGTAAAGTTGCGTTAACATTTTTTGGAGATGTTTAGCACACGTTCTTGTGAATATACCCCAAATACTTTTAAATGGTGTCAATATAGTAGTGATATAACAAATGTATTATAGTGATACACAAGCAAACAAGAAGTAACCTATTTTCAATTTGAAAGAGTGTTTATCACATTACTATTCTATATTTGAGACAGCACAGTTTCAAAGTTTACTTTGATTATATTGAATACAATTTGTGATCTTTGAGTGCTCGGTATCACTACAATTTGTTACAACACAATACACCTTTTGCCAGCCCTAAACCTTCCTTTTTAATACATATAAGTCACAACTTGGGTAGGCCCTGAACAGCCCAGAGAGCAGGGTGGAGTGTATTTCAAAGGTAAGACATGTACTAGCTTGAATCCAGTGGCACAGTGAGCCCGGAACCCAAGTCTGGGCATACCCGGCGCACTTTCCAGTCCAGGGAGGACCTGGCCTGGCAATTCGGGCTGGACTGTTCCCATTGGGTGCAGGGTCAAGACTGATTTGCATATGTCTGTGTTCAAACTGGAATGGCATGGGGAGCAAAAAAACGATGGATTTAGGCCCAGATCTCTGTACTGGGGTGAATGTATGACATTGTTCTGCATTCTGTCCATCAATTGTTCTTTTTGCATTTGTCACCCTGAGTGGGACGGGTATGCCCAGACGTGGGTCCCGTGCTCTCCATGCCAATGGAGTCAAGCTATCCTGGCTGATGAGGGATGAAACCCCCGAAACCGGTCCTAGTATGCTTGTTTCCAGTCCAGGGAGGACCTGGCCTGTCAGTTCGGGCTGGACTATTCCCATTGGATGCAGGGCAAAGACTGATTTTCATATGGCTGGGTTCAAACTGGAATGGCATGGGGAGCACAAAAGCGATGGATTTAGGCCCAGATCTCTGTACTGGGGTGAATGTATGACATTGTTCTGCATTCTGACCATCAATTGTTCTTTTTGAATTAGTCATCCCGAGTGGGATGGGTATGCCCAGACGTGGGTCCCGTGCTCTCCATGCCAATGGAGTCAAGCTATCCTGGCTGATGAGGGGTGAAACCCCGAAACCGGTCCTAGGATGCTTGTTTCCAGTCCAGGGAGGACCTGGCCTGGCAGTTCGGGCTGGACTGTTCCCATTGGGTGCAGGGTCAAGACTGATTTACATATGGCTGGGTTCAAACTGGAATGGCATGAGGAGCAAAAAAACGATGTATTTAGGCCAAGATCTCTGTACTGGGGTGAATGTATGGCATTGTTCTGCATTTTGTCCATCAATTGTTCTTTTTGCACTTTTAGAAAGTTTGCATTTTCTTGTCCTAACCATTTGGAGCCTGCAGCCTGTTCCTGGGGCACATGAATAGGAGTAGCTGATAGCTGGTCTTTGTGTATTACTTCCAGACAGTGAGACAATAGGAAGATAGATGTTGACAGTTTGGGCCACTCTGAGTTAACAAGTGAGGAGCTGTCACCTACCACACTTGCACATCATAGAGGCACTGCCTGAGCATTCTCACAAATGGATTGTCACTAATCTATTGTGACCCCAGACAAGCTAGGGCCAGGACAGGTAGGAAGGGGATGCCTGACACCTGAAGTGGATGGAAACCTCTAGAAGATTTCTCTAATTCAAAATGGGCACCAGATATAAATATTGGATCTCAGACCCCAACTCTTCAGTGCCACCCCAGGCCTGGACCCCTGGAAGTGGACCTGAAGGTGCTCTGCCAGCCCATCTGTGTATCCAGCAGAACCAACGCATCTCCTCTTCTTTGTGGTGTAGCCACAAGCAGAAACTAACGCATCGCCTCTGCTCCGTGGACTTTTGCAACGCAAGGGTTTCACATCTCAGCCCACAGACCCATTGGGACCACCAATGCCGCGACGCATACCTGACACAAGCCCCCGCATCGCCCCCGCATCGCAAGCCTCTCATCAACAGCAGCCTCGACAATGATGCTGGACTTCGCATCACATGCCCTGCAGCTTCTTTGGAACCAGCTGGTGTGCAACGCATCGTCGACGAAGGACTTTGCATCGCAAGCCACTTCGTCGACAGCCTCCTCAACGACGACGCAGGAGCTCATATCGCAGCCTCACAACTCCTCGGACCGACGCTGCATTACGCATCTCTGACCAGTATCTCGCATCGCCTTGGCTGCTTGATGTTTCCTGCACGAGGGGCTCCAGAACTCTTTGCAACCAGGATTTAAGGTACTCTTGTTCAGAAGGCCTAGTTGGGTCCCTGTAGCTGGCCCATGCTCCATTACAGCTGGCTTGACCTTGTGACTTTTCCCGGTCTAGCAAGACCAGATATCCACAGTTGACGCTTTGTACTTTTTGGTGCTAAGTTCAACTAAATCTTTCAAATTGGTGTCGGATTTTTCTTGCCTTGTGTTTTAAATGTATTACTGTTTGAAGTGCTGTGTTACTACTTTACACATTGTCTCTAAGTTAAGCCGGACTGCTTTTGTGCCAAGCTACCAGAGGGTGGAGCACAGGTTAATTTGGGGTTGCTTGTGGCTTCACTCCATTAAGGATTGTGGTTCCAGCTTGAGTAGGGTTTCCACCCCATTAACCAGTAACCCAATTTCTTACAGTGAGGCAGTGAAGAGTGGATTTAAACTCTTGATTAGTGGTATGACAGTCAGCAATTTAGCCACTATACCACTTCTCCTTTTTTCTACTACATGTGGGCACAATATGACACCAACCCTTGAGCCATTTTCACATACTTCCTCGATCTGGCCAGTGTGTGATGTACTACTGTACCAGAAAACATTGCGCTGCTTACATAGAACTAACTGGACTAATCATTTCTGAAGTAAAGATGATACACTAGACTGGAAAAATCTTCTTGAGAGCCTCAACTCCCTCCAGGCGTCCAAAATTTACAAACAAAAATCTGCGTCAGCTCCAAAATGTTTAGATGATACTTTTTATAATCCACATATGTGCTACATAACTTTGACAATGTTGTGCTCATCATTTGGCGTACATTTTATAACCTCCGGTTAATACCCTTAATTGTAGAATGTACTCAAAGCACTTAAGTATTGTACATCAGTTCACCTCAATCACCAAAGAGACAGAATTGTTGACGTTCCCATGTGTGTAGTGCCATATAAAATGCATTCCACTGGGCATGATCGTCCCAATAATTCGTGCAACATTATTTTTATTTTATGCATGCAAGGTTCATCTTAAGGCTGTCATGGGAACCGGTCAGTTATATCTACACTTATATGCCAACTAGAAATGACTGTTAACGTAAATCCAGCACTTAAATTGCTTCAAACACCTGCCATTGCACCTGCTACATATAAGGTTTCAACCAAGCCTGTGGCATAACAAGGGTGCATTGGGACGTAATGCAAGCAAGGAAATTGAGCCCCCATCCCCTGACTTGTTAGAAACAAGAACCACTAATCGAGGTGAAGTGGGCCCATCACAGCCCTGGACCGCGGTGCCACTGCACCTGCTGCACTATTGATAACTACACCCCTGAATCAAGCTCAGCACAGCAGTCGGCTAAACGTTCGACATGCAGCATCTTCGTCTATCCTCATTTGTTTCTACTATTCGGAGAACCGCTCCCCCTGCGGTCGGTGAAAGAAATATCCTACTCTCTATAGTATATAGTCATTCCAACACTTATTTATTTGAATCTTGTTGCTTATGTACTTTATCTCCCCTCCATTTTTTGATTCACAGTAGTCCTGCAGGGCCACTTTGGGAAGCAGAAAGCAGGAACATCTTAAGAACTTTCGGGGCCCTCTGCCAAACTTATTTTGGGGGCCCCTGCTCGGAACAGCTTTAAATTTATGATCCAGTTTCAGCTCTTTCATGGTGTCTTTGTCAAGGTCACTGACAGTGCGCAGGCACGACTCGTCTAAATTCGTTTACATCTAAAACTAATTGATAATGATGTGTGTTTTCAAAAATGTTAACACAGCAGCAGCTCAATAATATTACTGCTAATAATCTCTGTGACACCATCCTATTTCGCATATGTGAGGTCCTGTTTGATCTAAAAGAAACTTTTTTTTATGGAGGTTGCATGAAACATAAATACAACATTTCTCTCCAAGATGTCTTTAACAGACTCTCACACAGCCCACATTAAAAATAGATTAAAGAAAACGGTATTTAAAACAATCTGTTTAAGAATTATGAAAGGTCCTCGGGCAATACTCTCTGCAGAACATAGGTGGCTCTATGAGGGGGGCCCCTAAAAGGCTGGGGCCCTGGGCCAGAGACCACTTTGCCCAGGCCTTAAAACGCCTCTGGTAGAAAGCTGTATAAATCAAGTTGTATAAATCTTGGTAGCTGATAGGGCATAATAAACATGAAAGCATTTATTACAGTCCTATAATTCCCTAGAGCAATTCTTCCATATGATAACTCCCTGCAAATGAAAAACCTGAATCCCATCTAAATGACGTTGGGATCTAAAATGTAATTGTGGACCACAATAATATTTTTGCGAATGTGATGGCATAGGAATATACATATAGAGACTGCCAGGAAGAAGCGGTCCCAAACCTGGTTACTTGAAAAATATGTCACTCGACAAAGGAAATACAGGAAAAAAATGCATTTGAAAAATAATATATTTGTGCTCTGAAATAGGGCCACCCTACCCAGTGCACAGACGGAGGGGTTCGTTACTCACCCACAACAGAACACAACTGGGGGGCAGATTTACAATAACTGGCACATCCCTGCAAATTAGCAGGAATGTGCCAGTTAAATTGCGACACGGAAAAAAACCCTTGCGCCACCATGGATGCGCCGCATTTACAATGCGGCGCACCGTGGCGCAAGGATAGACAGATGCGTGACGCATCTGCCGGCGTAAAGGTAACGCATTGCTGGATTCGTGTCGCAAGTACGACGCGACTCCAGCAATGGTTAGGAATACCTATTCCCAACATGCTGCGTCACTCCTTACGCCTGCTTCAAGCAGGCGCAAGGTTTTGACACAGTGGCATCGTAAAAGTGACTCAGTGAAATCTTGTAGATTTCATTGCGTCACTTTTACGAGGCTTTCCTGCGTGGGAACGCCCACCCTGCATACATTATATCTGACGCAGGTATAATGTAGCGCAGGGCTTTACAACGTGACGCATCTCCCTAGATGCGTCACGTTGTAAATATGTCGCAACATGGCGCATTGTTTACGACGCCCCTGCTTCACAGAAGTGACGCAACGGCGGCGTAAAGTTGTCGCAAGGGGCTTGTAAATTGCCCCCAAGGTTCTTCTGATATGACGCAGAATCTGTGATTTTACAAATCTATTGAGCTTACATTGTCCACAGCAAGTTCACTGTTTAACAAAGGACCTGATTTCCTCTCGAGTCTCGACAATGCAGGTGCACGTTGCCTTTTATTCCTTTTGCGGGGAACAAGAATGGCTGTTGTTGTTTTGCTTCAGAGGCGAGAAGCTGTCTCTAAAATTCAGATGACATGCTTTCTGCGTAATCTCCTTTTGAAATTTGAAAAGTTGGAAGGAGTCAAGTTAATAAATGAAGCAGTCGCGGATCTCATTTAGAGTTTGACATTGGCGCTTGCAGCTCAGCGATGCTGCCTACCTCGGCCCGTGAAAAGCACTTATTAACGTGGCATCTGATGATATTACTGCAATTTACCGGGGACGCAGTATATTGCAAATTGGCTTCCTTCGCGGAAGGGGAAATAGAGGCCGCGAAGCCTCGCTTCCTGTCAGCGTCTGTGAAAGGAGCTCATTTTTAACCTGTCACCCGGTCCAAAGGCTGCAAATCAAATCTAAAGGGTAGATGGAAAAGGGCTTTGTGCCACCGACAGAGGGCGTGAGGTGTTAAAAACAGCGGGGGAGCATTGCTAGAGGTGGGAGTTAAACCAAAAATCAAATGGAAAAGAAAGCTTGCGCATTATCTCTGCTAATGGGATTTTGTTCCACACATAAGATGGGGGCAATATACTTTTAGGAGAAGAAAAGCCTGGGAGAAACAGGAAGTGTCATGGGCAAAATTAAAATTCACTCAAACCGTTCCAGAGGTGCATGGGTACTGAGAAACATGGGGGAAACAAAGCAGTTGACAAGTTGTGTCATAGATAGATGCACTTCCATGGATGTTGAAGTTGGTTTAATCCAGTGACAATATTGTGGTTTGTTGGAAAGAAGTTGGACTGGTGTCTAGTAACCAGTGATCAGATCTGTATTTCATAAAGAAATATATGGCTTTATTCACAAAGGTAAATTTATATCAGTAGATCTTCTCATGTGTAAATCTACTCCTACACTTATGTGTAAATCTCTGCTTCTTCCCAGGCACCATTTCCAGGTGGATATTTACACCTAGGTGTAAATTTACATGCCTCCAACCCTAGAAAGAGGGGATATACCCTATACAATTCAATGTAAAACCATAAAGTTACTAAAAGTAACTTGATGATGGTATTTTACATTCCACCTCTTTTGGCCGATACGTCCACCACCAAGGTGGAGACCTTCAAATGGAAGGGAATAGCCAAATAGTATACACAACTCCCATATCACACCCACCTGGCACCTATTCACGTAAAACCACACAAATGCAGCCTAAACCCAGGCTCAGCCCATCTCCCGTTAGCCTAAGTGAGCCTTTCAGCCAACAGTAACCACATCCGCACACCAAAATACGGATCACAACATTCAAGAGGAAGAGAAAATTCACTGAGGCGGAGATCGCCCTTGTAGATAAATACATTGTTAACCACTACAAACAACAACATGGTCTTCCTCCTTACAGCCTTAGTGGAGCAGAGTAGCCAGACCTTGTGGTACGAAGTCATGGATTTTGTTAATGCATGGGTGGAGGAGGCCCACATTGCAGGGTACGTTAAAAGTAAATGGCAGGAGGGGGTGGAAGAGAAGTTCTCCAGGATTTAGGAGCAAAGGGTATTCCTGGAGATGGACCTGCATACTGTCTCTACCTCCTATCAGGATTAAGAAGGGTAAAGCTCTAGCTCAAAGAAAGAACACCTGGAAATTGTGGGAAGCACAAAGATGGTGCCTGAAGGGTAGGTTAGTGGTCTAGCATTTGAAGGAAGCAGGTGGTTCTGGAAGTATAACCTAACCTTTAGTTCTGGGTTATCACGGGATCAATGTCATAAGAAGTCATACAGAGCAGTAAAATCTTGCCTGGCAATTGTGCGTCTTGCTAAGGTGTTTTTGCTATCGCTCCAGTTTGACACACAGTCTTCCCTTTCCTTCACTTTTAAATATGCCTCCTAGGTTAGGCAGGCTGTTGCAGAGCAGCTTCCACGTCTTAGACTTTGCCTTGGTTGATGGCAATGTCTTCTGGCCTTTCTCAAGGATCACCACAGCACAACTGATGATAGTCTAATTTCTGATTGCTGTGTTATTACTCTGGATTTAGGTAGGCCTTGGTGACATTTTAATTACGCTGGAGTAATCATATTAATTTCAGCAATTTCGTGTCAATGTTGTGATGCTAAATTTCCCAAAATTAGGTGATTAAGCCCCTTTGTATAATTTGGGGCAAAAATGCCTACCCAAGAGAACTGGAGCAGAGCGCGAGCAGCAGCTGACTGCCGCTGTTCCTGTTTTGTTGCATTTATCGTTACCTTCTTAAAGCAAAATGCCTCCTCAGGTTCATTTTGGACGCAAGAGTGCATTTTGCACTAAGAAAATATTGCTTTGTCAAGGTTACAGTCTTTGTGTAATTCTGCGTCATCATGTGGAATGTTGCTGTAATTTCACCCAATTACCCTACTGCTAATTGCGAGAGTCCTTGCCCACCCCTAGATTTACATTGTGATCATAGCAGCATGCACTGTTAACATTAATATCATTCTGTGCAAGAGATGTTGGTGAGTACTTTGGTGAATTTGTACCTCACGAACAACCAGTACTGAGAGTGAGAAATCTTAGCATATTATTATTGGAAGGGGCACCACCGCAGCTGTGTTTCTCACTCTCCCTTTCTCCTCCACCTTCTTCCCCTAACCATCCACAGTGTTTGTTCGTATATCAGCAAAATTTACAAAAGCAAAGGAGGGGGGCTCATATTCACATCTGATTCAATCTCATCTGTTTCTTATTACCCTCTTCCCAATGCAGAGTCTATCCTCTCCACAATTCACCCTGTCCTGCTATATAACCTGCCTGTTTCAGACAACCCTAACGTACCGTAAGGTAAGAACTAAACTTCCTCTTTGTCCCTACAAGTTATTGAACAGCCTCTAACACAACTCACACCTTAAAGTATGATACTGTTTATATTAATTTGCGTTTACTCTTGCTTCCGCTAATGCCACACCATTGCAGATAATGTGGCTGCTATACCCGGGGCAGGAGTACTTCACACAGGTATGTCACTCTGCTATCAATGTCATTAACACCATATAGATGATTTCTATATTTTAGTTTGATGGACCATAATTTTTGTTTATTGGTGTTTCATTTTGATGACCTAATTTATTCAGCTATAACTTACATGGTCGTGTTTTTTTACACAAGTGTACACATTCTTGTTTTCATCCACTTTTAATGGCCTACACTTTTGTTCTATCCCCCACCTGCCACTGCCTTTATTTCTGCTACTAGTGGTGCACCAAATCACAAATGTCTACACATAACAGGTGGATGGTAGACACTGCTAAGTATACAGTCTTATCTTTTAGGATTGAGACAAGCATATCTATCTCTTCATAAATGTATGTCTGCTGTTCCTTTCCCCTATATCTACCAATGTTGCTATGGTGTATCCAAAACACCACCATGCCATAATAATATATGTACTTGTATGGCTTGTTCCTCCGTAAATGCCTCTCATGTTAGCTATAGTTACAGGACAGCCCCTGGTAACCAAATTGCAGGCAATAATACAGATTACATCAGGCGGCATCTTCATAATAGCAGTTTCGCTCTCTAGATTGATCCAATCTTGTAAACCTATACAACATCATGCCATCCCTACCTTCTCAGCATCTTTTATTATTTCTTTATTTTTTATGGTTTATTCTTTATTGCATACATTTCATGTATATCTTTTACACTGACATAATCTGTGTCGAACACCACTGTGTTACTTTGCTTCACATCTCCTTATCACAAATTTCACATTCATCTTCTCCCCAGCTGCTTTTTAAGTGGGAAACGTTATCACCACCATCTTCAAAGACACTGGTTGAGCAGCAGATCTCAAGGGGTTAATCCACAAAGCAAGCATCCATGGCTGTAGCCGGTGAGTTGCATTGCATATGTATATTTATTTTATTCGTGGCTCAACCTTTACTTTCTTATTCTTAAATGCATTCTCATTCACTACTTTAAAGTGTGACTTTTATCCAAAATCATTTGGGAGATATATCTGGGGAAGTATTCAGAAAAAAAGTTTATTTTATGTATTTCAACATTTAACATCTTCCTTCTGGAGGTACTGTAGACACAGAGCCTGATGATGCTGCACTAACAACAAGCAAAGGGCATCAGGCAATCCTAGGTGTAAATTCAAGTCCTCATCCAAGCTTCTGTTTTAGTGGATGCCACTGCAGAAAAAGAAGAGGAGGAGCAGGAGGTGGCGGAGGAGAAAGAGCAGTTGGAGGACATTGTTAGACCCACACAGTAACCATCAGCTAATACAATCTCACGACTGTTTTAAGACAAATGATCAGCACTCACTATACAAACTTTGCAAAATGAATATACATCTCATATGATCCGAGTTACATAATGCACATACTCCATCCATGTTTGGTTATGTAAAAGTGAATTCCTTTATTAATATTCTTCTTATTCCTTTTCTTCAATGTAGCCTATGTAGCCAATGCGTTTTGTGTCTCTTCCCAGAGACTTCTTCAGGGCTTAGCAATGTCCTCACACCTGTGCTTGTTGTGTGTATATAGAAAACCCTCATATGGCACTTAGGCTCGTATTGTCCTTGTCTGTATCTGTACTAGTCCTATAGTCCAATCCATAGGCCTGTCATCAGTGAGTCATGTTCCGGCCGATGTCAGCATCTGACCCCAGGTCTAACATCACAGTGTAGCGGGTGCCATTGCTTGAAACAATCTCATGGCTGGCCTGCAGTTTTCCTCCAAGGTCTCTGTCCTGAGGACTGATAGTTCCTAGCTAAGTAGCCATGGAATCAGGGCTCACCTCCACACTGCCCTCAACCAACACATACCTCAGTTGACTCACTTACATGCTCCTACCATACAGTTGGATCTCCATCTTCTCTTTATCTTCTAAGGGAAAGGCCACTCATGGTGAGGAGTAGCTCTTCCCCCTTCATCAATCTCCTTCCTTATCTGTAATGGCCAACCTGCTGCTCATATCAGATGGTGAACAGCAACAGTGGTTCCCTCAGTTTTAACTGAATAGAAAATTGATTCATTTTAATGAGGGTCCAAAATGTGCAAACCCTCAGAAAACATGTACAAAAGAATGCTTTTTTACAAGTAGAACATGTATTAAATGCAATGCATTAAATGTACATTTGATCAAATAAAATAGAAATCACATTAGGTGCTCCATGTGATGGTGCAGTGCACGTGACCAGTGACAGAAGATGTGAATGTGCACAGCATAACAAGAAAGGAAGAAGATAAAATAGTGACTGTATGAAACAGGTTTAGCACATACTACAATATAAGTTCCAGTTCCAAATGTATAAATAAACTGTTCACCCAACACAGTCGATATGTCAATGTTTTAATAAAAAAAAACTGGAGGGGCTTGGTGGGCCTCTGCAGTGCCTTATGACGTCACCGTCAGCTATGGAGGATTCCGTCACACTAGCCATAACTTCCAAGTCTACATCTCCTACAACTGCTGGCCAGAAACTCAACCAATGGGACACGTTGAGTGGTGAGGTGCAGCGGCCAGGGCAGCTGACTTCGGAGCACAGGGTTCACGGTTCGATCCCCGGCTCCGGCGGCAGCTTAGCTCAGCACCATGTGACTCTGGGCAATAGCTCACTTAATTTCCACGACGGCCCCCAGCGCCTTGAGACCCGTAAGGGTGAGTAGCTGCGCTATATAAAAACGGACTTACGTTGGATCTGCCGTCACTTAGATCACTTATAACCACAGTACGGAAACCGCCCTCCTCGCCGCAACAGACGAAATCCGCACCCTACTGGACAAAGGAGAAACAGTAGCCCTCATCCTCCTCGACCTATCAGCGGCGTTCAACACAGTCTCCCACCGCACCCTAATACGCAGACTCTACGACGCAGGAATCCAGGACAAAGCCCTCGATTGGATCCGCTCCTTCCTCTCCGGCAGGACGCAGCGGGTCAGACTCCCCCCTTTCCTCTCGGACCCCACACCTACCACCTGCGGAGTCCCCCAGGGCTCCTCCCTCAGCCCGACGCTCTTCAACGTCTACATGGTTCCACTCGCCCCATCGTCAGAACCTACGGACTCAACATCGTGTCATACGCAGACGACACCCAGCTCATCCTCTCCCTATCCAACGAGCCCAACACCGCCAGACGCAACTTTCGAGAAGGCATGGAAGCCGTCGCCAAATGGATGAAAAACAGCTGCCTACAACTAAACACCAACAAAACAGAAGTACTCATCATGGGCCCAAACCCTGATGCCTGGAGCGACACCTGGTGGCCCCCCGCCCTCGGAAACCCGCCAACACCCACGGACCACGCACGCAACCTGGGAATCATCCTGGACTCCGAGCTCAAAATGGACCGCCAGATCAACTCTGTCTCGTCTTCCTGCTTCCACACCCTCCGCCTCCTTCGTAAGGCTTTCAAATGGATCCCCCACGAACACCGAAAGACCGTCACTCACGCCCTGGTCACCAGCAGACTCGACTATGGCAACGCACTCTACGCCGGAATAAACAAAAACCTCACCCGCAAGCTACAGAACATCCAAAACGCTGCCGCAAGACTGGTCCTCAACCTACCAAAACACTGCCACATCTCCCAGCACCTGCGCACACTCCACTGGCTCCCTGTCGAGGCGAGAATCACCTTCAAGATGCTCACCCACGCACACAAGGCCCTCCACGGCACCGGACCAGCATACCTGAACAGCCGACTCAAATTCCACGCACCCCAAAGGACCCTACGATCAGCCCAGCTCTCCTACGCCGTGGTCCCCCGCACCAGAAAGACCAGATCGGGAGGCCGCTCCTTCTCCTTCCTCGCGGCCAAAGCATGGAACGCCCTTCCGCTCCACCTCAGACAGACAACATCGCTCCCCATCTTCGCAAGAAACCTCAAAACCTGGCTTTTCGACAGACCCCCTCCTTGATGGATGGAACCTGCACCTCCCCCCCCCCAGCGCCTTGAGACCCTTACGGGTGAGTAGTCGCACTTTAACAAACCCCTGATTGATTGATTGATTTATACAGTCCATAAAATCAGGCTCTCCCTTAGATCCTCTCTCTCCAGCCAAACGTCTTACTTTGAATGCTGACATTCTGCAGTTATTGTTGGACATTCTAAACTCCTCTTTACAGGTAGAGTGCATTTCTCAGTCATGGAAAATGCCATGGTTTTGCCCCTTCTGAAGCAACCCAACTCAGACCCTCTGAATTGGTCTAATTATAGACCTATTTCGAAGCTTCCTATAATGGCTAAAATCTTGGAAAATCATGTCAACAGGCAAATATCGGGCTTTGTGGAGACGCATAACTTTTACACCCCTCTCTGTCGGGGTTCAGAGCAGGACACAGTACAGAATCCGCCCTTCTAGGAGTCACATAACATCTCAGGCGGCTCCTGGATGAGGGCGAGACTGCAGTGCCGATTTTATTAGACCTCAGCACTGCTTTCGATACTTTGTCACATGCTTTTCTATTGGAGAGACTGGTTTCTATAGGGCTCCAAGGCACAGCCTTATCTTGGATGACATCTGTCTTGAGAGTCCGTACCTTCCAGGTCTCCTCAGCAAATGTTTCCTCCACACGACATGCTCTACGCACCTCAGGGATCCCTCAGGGTTCAGCTGTTAGTCAGGCCCTGTTCAATGTCTATGTTCAACCTTTGGCTGAACTAGTGGAGGGCTTTGGCCTGACCATTATTTCCTACGCGGATGATACCCAAATTATTTTTTCTCTGTCTTCCGCGCCGGATTGTTCTTTGGTGGCTTTGAATTTGTGCTTGGCCGGGGTTGTTTTATGGATGAACTCAAACTACTGGAAGCTGAATGGGGAAAAGATGGAGGTTTTGGTATTGGGAAAGAACCTGGGCCCACAGTATTGGCCTCAAAACTTAGGTGCACCTCCTGCATCAGTTCAAAAGGTGAAAAACCTCATTTTCTTATTTGACAGCGATTTGTCATTGAAGCCTCCGGTCTCGAAGGTGGCTGCCAGATGCATTGGGGTTCTGAAATGGCTGCAAAGAATCCTTTGGATTCTTCCTTTCTCTGCTTAAAGGACAGTCATTCAGACCCTTATTTTATCCAGATTGGACTACGGCAACGTCCTTTATCTGGGAGCTGATAGAGCCTCTCTAAGAAGGCTGCAGGTGGTTCAAAACTCAGCAGCCAGGCTAAGTTAAAGATTCCGAAAAAGTGCATTGGATTCTTTACTCCTGAAGGAATTGCACTGGTTTGAGGTGCAGAAGCTTTGTGCACCATGCTAGATCAGGAGCTGTCCCTCGCTACCTACATGGACTAGTGAAACCTTATCTTCCGACTTGTTCACTACGCTCTACTGATCTTTCTCTATGCGTTGTTCCATGAGTTAAACAGACTTATTTGGGAGGAAGCTCCTTCGCCTACATGGGCCCTAAGCTTTGGAGCAGTCTTCTGCTAACTTTGAGAGGCTGCACTTCTTTGTCTTCCTTTCGGAAACTGTTGAAACCTGGTTGTTTGAGTAGTGTGATGCGACTGCACCTTATCTGTCTTTAGCGCTGGGAAACCTGGTTGTGGGTAGTTGCTCACACTTTATAAGTTCTTTTAATAATAATAATAATAATAATTTTGGCTAGTTAATTAATATTTAAGTCTTTATCAGGACAAAGTGATAGTAACATCCTACAAAGCAATGAAAATACCATTACCCTCTGAGCCCACAATGTATTACGTGGGAAGTTATCATACAAATACGATTCTAGGCTTACCTCTTGACATGATAGCTAAGAGCTTGGAAATATGCAATGTGAACTTCTGAGCAATCTGTGATGTAAACCTGATTTATAGAGCATTGTGTTTCTAAAATACAATCACTGTTATATTTAAACGGCTTCTGCTGAATCCTCCCCAAAGAATTATTTAAAAAAGAAAAAGAGGCAGGGTAGGAATACCCTGACCCCATAAAGTTGGTCTTGGGGATCCAGAGGGATCAAATAGGCCAAAAAAGCAGTTTGTTCTAAAAATAAATACCGCAAAATCGCGATATTCGCAAATTCGTGGTAAAAGTAAGAAAAAAAAAACAAGCGCAGGCTCCTGTGCTTGTTTTTAATTAAACCCCTGGGGGGGCCAGGTCCCAGGGCATGCCAGTGAAATGGGAGGGGGGCGCACAGGGCCACTTCCTCGGGATTATGATGCCACCTACCCGGGGCAAAACATAACATCAATGCGGGGTGGCCCGCACGGACCTGTACACTGCCACCTCCTGGGGCTAAATTGCACAATTGTACATCTCTAAATGGTCAGGTCCCAGGGGATGGGGTCCCCAGGGGCCGATATCCTCACAGGGAGGGGGGTTGCGCAGCCCTCCTCAACCATTGAGAAAGTTGGCTCACATCTCCAGCAAATAAAGAAGCACTTACTTCTGTAAAGTACAAATCTTCCAAGTGTATTTTCTCTGCTGTTCCATCTTGTACAGTTGTCTGTTGAAGGCGCTTGAGAAACAATCACATTGGCAAAGTTACAGACACGCAAGGTCATTGGAGACATTTCTTCGGCATCATTTACACAGCTGTAGTGTAGGAGATGCATGGTGCACTATCGTCCAAAATAACGAAAGATTAAACCCAGATCTGTGACTGGGAGTGAGTGTTTGAAAAGTTTCAATACTCTGCCCATCATTTTATTTTGTGATGTTACTACGTGCACCCTAAGTGGCGAGGGTATACCCATAGGTGGGTCGCTTGCTTGCTGCACCACTGGATTCAAGCTAGCCTGGCTGATGAGGGGTGATACCCCAAACCAGATCACAGGATGCTTGTTTCCGGTCCAGGGAGGACCTGGCCTGGTGGTCGGGCTGGTCTGTTCCCATGGGGAGCAAGGTCAAGACTGATTTGCATATAGCTTGGTCCAAACTGGGGTGACGTGGCTAGCAAAATTAACTATAGAGTAAACCCAGATCTGTGACTGTGAGTGACTGTTTGAAAAGGTTCGACACTCCGTCCATCATTTTATTTTGTGATGTTAGCACTTACTAGTTAGTCAGTAGAAAGTACTCCAGTTGGGTAGAGGTGTTGCACAAAACGGTGGCGTCTTCTTGGATAAATACGCAGGGCAGGATTCATTATGGCACGATGCTCATTTCACAGAAATGAAACCTCAAAGGGAAGCACTTACAGATATAAGCAAAGCAAGTGCCCACACTGAAGCTCCACTTCTGTAAAGTGCTAATCATCCTAACTTTGTATGCATGGCCAAGGGAAAACAAGTGTGTTTTCTCTGCATTTCCATCGAAAAGTTATCTGTTATCCGCGATGGAGGTGTTTGCATCCTTGCTTTTCTCGAACGCATTATGGCCAGACAGAGCCGCCCCAGGGACCATATTTCGAGAATCAGAACTTTTTGTCGCACCTGTGTCCACCAAAAATTCCTTAGTTGAACCTTGCAGTTCCGTTGTCACATAAGGGCCAAACTGGTCTACAGGTATCGGAATTGGTCCCCCACTCTGTCCTTGGCTTTCCTAGCTGTAAGACATCCCTGTCACTTCCTCCACATCATAATCATCATGATATACTGTCCTTCACGAGGGTCATCAAAGTAATTATTATCATAACGACCCTGTGAGGCTGCAGCATTCTGAGCCCTATCTGCCCCACCAGTTCACGACCCCGTCCACGAGAACCTCGTCCTCTCGGGACCGCTACCTTCTGCATAAGCACTGGACACTCGCTAAGCCAATGTCCTTCCTCTTTACAATACTCACACTGATTTGGACACAAAGGCGTAGTTGTTGGCTGCCTTCTAGTGCGTGGAAGCTGTCGGGCAGGACCACCACCTCCTCTCCCATTCCCTCTAAAAGCCTGCTGTAACAACACCTTTGTCTTTAAATCCTTATGTCTCTTCTCTGTCCTCTCCTTTTTCTCATTGTCCCTATGCTCATAATATTGTGCCATATTCAAGATAACAGAGGGGGAGAGGTGGACCAAGTACTCTCCGAAGCCTGCAATCGAGTCGCAATTTCAGGAAGCAAATTAGAAACAAATCTATTGACAAACAAGCGAACACCTCCCTTAATAGACAAATCCTGCCCACTGTAGTCCAAAAATGTACCTTCAAATCTAGTGAAGAAATCAGACACACTCTCATCGTTCTTTTGTCGATAGGCTGACAATTTATCCCAGTCTACCTTTCTCGGCGGAATAAGAGAATGCATATACGTAATAATGCAGCCTGGCAACGCTAAAATTTCCGCTCAAGGCTTATCACTGGGCTTTCTTTCCTGGTCCCATGCCTTAATTTGTTCCCAAGTACCACCCAACTCCAGAACATGATCTTGAGTATGAACCTGCCTCCAAATATCACATTTCAACATCAGCGAGAGTCATTATGGTGGAAGAGGCAGCTTCAGTCAATTCCTTATAATAAGCAGTAGGATTTTTTCTAGGATCTGGTAAATGAGTTTTAAGAGACAAAACCTCACTTCTTTTCCACGGAGTATAAACCCATTGTTCTTGAAACCGGGCCGCCACCGCCGCTCGAGTAACATTACCTCGCCCATCGGTTACCTCTGGTATCTCGGGGTGATATATAGGATGAACCTCTCTCATTGGAAACTAAGACACTCACCTGGGACTTTTCTCATGTAGTCTTCCCCTATAACCTATTATTGTTGTAACATTAGTAAAGACTTGTTCCGGCCCCAGCTCGCTAATATACACACGATCTCTAATGTCATATAAAATTTGAGGTGCCTCCACTTCAAAGAACTGTTGCCAAAGACCAATCAGAGTAGCAGACAAATGTTTGAGGGCATGCTGCTGTATAAAGGGCTCAAAATCTCTCATAGTTGCCCAGACATCCTCTACACTATAAATAGGGTTACGGGCCCACTGTGCAGCCTGATTGGCTATTACCTGTTTCTCTTCATCTCCCACATCAGATGGCACTAACGGTCTCATGCACTCCTTAAATTTTGTCCAATCCCTATCCTCAAATCCATGCACCGGTGTCCCACTACTTACTAATGTCGGAGGATGAAAAACCACAGTGGGAGAAGCAACAGAAGTAACAGGCACTATCGTCGCTAGGGGTTGTGTCGTGGGGTAAAGAGCTGGCGAAAGGGACGCTGAGACAATAGGTACAGCAGGAGTACTCACAGTCACAGTTGCCACAGACGGCAAAGAAACAGAAGGAAGTGGAGGAGCCGAAGCCATAGCCGTCGAAACAACAGCAATAGATGTGGGGACAGAGACAGTGGAAGCAACTGTAACAGGTGGCTGTGAGGGCACCGGGACAGTGGGATATATTCTTTGCGGGGCATATGGAGGCGAGGGTCAGGTATCTAACAATTTTTCCACAAAAGCGTCATCTTCTTCCTGAACCACATACAATTTATCAATATGTAATCGAGACCTCCTATCTTCACATTCAACACCCTTTTCCTGCTTCTCCCTATCATATGCTACAGCCTTCTGAGTCAGTGTCTGCATTTTTCCTTTCCAGGTCTCTTTTTCTGCCTTCAATCGCCACTGTCTAGCTACTTTCTGCCATGTTCTGAGGGAATCAAACATAGACTGCCTACTTCGTTTCTTAAACAACTGTTCTTGTAAATACGTAATCTTTTGTTCATCAAAAGTGCCCGTCAACGGCCACTGCAACTCGGCGTTGTCCCTCGTATATTTGCACCATAATGTACTAAATATAATAGGGCCAAGACCATGCTTCACATACATATCAAAATTTTGAGTGCCTTCTGGAGGCGCCGGCTGAGCTTCTTCCAATCGAGCATCAACAGAACAGCGACAGCACAAAGAAAACAACTTACTGGCACCAGGCATTTTCAAAAGAACACAAATTCACTATTTTATGCCTGGCAAAGCAAATGCAGATGCTTTTGTCCAAAAGACGGTCCTTAGACCGTACCAAATACAAACCAAAATGGTACCATATCCACAAAGAACCAAAACAAACTCACCTGATATATGCAGGTCAAACAAATTTATTCCCCACTGCCGACTGTTCATACCAAGCGGTCAGATCCAATGGTTTCACCATTCAGGACTCCAGTTGGGATGACCACTGGGTGAGGCACCGTCCGACTAGACAGAAGGGGCAGCTGCGAGTACCAGAAACTCTTCGTGCAGGGATTCCTGATCCGTCCGTCCGACCCGACGATGGCCTCGACCCCCCCCCTCGTAAGGGGAAGGGTCACTCACCCAAAGGAGTCCCTGTTCGGGCGCCAACTGAAGGAAGTGACCCGATTTGGGTCACCTGGGTCACACAAGACCACCTCTCAGCCTTCCGTACCAAATGAAGAGTCGGTCAGACAGTAGAGAATACAAACCAATATCTGTTTATTCAGAGTACGCTCAGAGCGGAGCCCTGTCTGCCCAGTCTCTAAGGAGTGCTGCAGAGGGACTGACATCAGCAAGTATAACGATACATTAAATACACTTCGAAACCAATGAAAGCACGCCCACCATGGAATTTTCCAGAGAGATGCAGCTGGACAGTAAATTATAAAGAACTAAGTTTCGATTCTGAGGCCGGGCACACATTATCTACTATTCAAGGTCACTCTGCCTGTGTCCGCCACTAGACAAGTGGGAGATGGCTTACATCTAAAAGGAAAGGTATGCGCTAATAAGAACAGTGCATTCATTAGTGTGGCAGAACTCAGCTCCGAAGAAACATAACCTAGAGAAGGCCATTTCTCGGAAATGGCAAAGAATTAGTTTTGATCATGAATCAAAATGGTGCCTATACAGAAAATGGCGCCACGAATGCTAACTTACGTAAAACAATGCGAAAACATAATTTTTATTCCAACAAACCAAAGCTTACAGGGACATTATAATTAGGAAATAGAATTAAAAAACCTCAGAAATTCACTGAAAAAAACTAAGGTTGCAGGGCTGTTATATTTAGGCTCAAATTTCACTCGTACAAAACAAGAAAAATGCAGCAGTTACAGTTAGCGGAGCTAACTATAATTACTCCCCCGCAATGCACTTCTCATGACCTTACATACTACATCACTCATGACATGGTCAGTGACATCACTGATGGCATTTCAAATTACATATCCAATGACTTCACTGATGACATCATCCACAGAATAACTCACACTACCAATTACACCCCGTACATCTCATACACACACTTTAACACAACCACTGACATACCCATTCACAGACCCATACAAACACTCACACACCTACACATTGATCCATTGAGCCACTCACACATCAACTCACCCATTCAGCCACTAGCACAACCACTAACTCATATATACAGCCACTCATTCACCTATTCACTGACCAATACAGCCACTTACTCATCCAGTCATACAGACATTTATACACCCACTCATACACCCATACATCCACTCACACACTGAGGGAGTCACCCATACAGCTACTCACACACCTACTCACTCACCCATACAGTCACTCACACAGTCAGTTACTCACCTATACAGTTGCTCACACACCCACTCACTTACTCATCATACATGTACTAACACATGTACTCACTCACCTATACAGTCACTGAGACAAGCACATACTCTCCCATATAACCTCTTTCACACTCACTTATTCACCAGTACAGCCACTCACACACACACATTAACACACCCATACAGCCACTCACACACCACTCACTCACCCATACACCCATTTACACACACACTTTGATGCACTCATACAGCTACTCATGCACTCTGTCTCTCACCCATACAGACACTTATGTACCTGCTCAGTCACCCATTCAGCCATGCATGCACTCTCTCATTCACCATTTACAGCCACTGACCCACCCACACACTCACCCATACAGCCACTTATTCTCCCTCTCATTCACCATTACAGCCACTTACACACTCACTCACCCATACAGATACTCACACAGCCACTCACTTACTTATACACCCACTGATGCTCGCCCATACAAAAACTCACACACCCACTCACTCATGTATACAGCCTCTCACATACTCACTCACTCTTCTATACAACACTTACAGATCCACTCTCTCACCCATACTGGCACTCCCACAGCCACTTACCTTAGTATATATTTTTAACACTCTAGTAACTTTTAGAAAACACTCACAATCACTGGATGATGTAATTTGAGATGTAATCAGTGATGTTATCAGAGATGTCATTTGAGATGTCATCAGTGATGTCACTGACCATGTCATGTGTGATGTAATACGTGAGGTTATAAGCAGTGCATTTCAGGGGCACACATTACAGTTAGCTCAGCTAATTATAACTGCTGAACGTCTCTGGTTTTGTAAGAGTGAAATGTGAGCCTAACTATAATGTCTTTGTAACTTTAGTTTTTTTTCAGTGGATTTCCATGTTTTTTTAAATTTTTCTATTTCCTAACTATAACTTCCCTGTGACCTTTATTTTTTTCAGTAAATATATATATTTATATATATTACCCAGTTGCAGTCACCACTAAGGGGCCGATTCCGATTCGGGTCGGACAGCTCAAAAAGAGCCGTCCGGACGCTTACCTCCCGACCGACCCGTCCCGGAGCCAGTCAGTCCTGCCGATCAAGTACGATGCGTGCATGTGCTGAAAACTCGACCGACACGAACTCGCCAAATAAATACTCAATTCACCCTACGACCCGGTCCCGTAAACGCAGAATCGACTCGCACGGGGGCTAGGTCAGAGCTGTTTCCGGCCGGACAAGTACGATGCGCACTTCCTATGCGCCGAGCGAGTCGACACGTACGGCACGTCACAGCATCCGGAAAAGCTGCATGAAAGGAACGATTCGCGCCACAACACGATCCCCGGACACGAGACGTACAAGCCTGCAACTGGGACGAAAGCGAACCAACGACCAGTGCAGACGAGACGGTGTCGACATGAATCCCATCGCACAGGCCATACCGATTCTCTACATCCATGGACTGATCCGGAACAGACGCCAACGACGGAGGCGGTGAGAGACACCCCCCAAACAAACAGCCGACACGTACCAGTAAA
This sequence comes from Calotriton arnoldi, assembly GCA_963921515.1. Taxonomy (NCBI): domain Eukaryota; kingdom Metazoa; phylum Chordata; class Amphibia; order Caudata; family Salamandridae; genus Calotriton; species Calotriton arnoldi. The sequence continues at coordinate 182,114 of CAWUFW010016881.1, forward strand.
CCTGTGACAAACACCCAGGCCCCCCTTGCCCATCACCCCCACCCATAGGGGGCCTCTTGCCTGTCACCACTACCACCCCCACCCATAGGGGGCCTCTTTGCTGGGACTACTCACACCCCCACTCATAGGGGGCCTCTTGGCTGGGACTACTCACACCCCCACCCATAGGGGGCCTCTTGCCTGTCACCACTTCCACCCCCACCCATAGGGGGCCTCTTGGCTGGGACTACTCACACCCCCACCCATAGGGGGCCTCTTTGCTGGGACTACTCACACCCCCACCCATAGGGGGCCTCTTGCCTGTCACCACTCACACCCCCACCCATAGGGGCCTCTTGGCTGGGACTACTCACACCCCCACCTATAGGGGGCCTCTTGCCTGTCACCACTCCCACCCCCACCCATAGTGGGCCTCTTGGCTGGGACTACTCACACCCCCACCCATAGGGGCCTCTTGCCTGCCACCACTTCCACCCCCACCCATAGGGGGCCTCTTGCCTGTCACCACTCACACCCCCACCCATAGGGGGCCTCTTGGCTGGGACTACTCACACCCCCACCTATAAGGGGCCTCTTGCCTGTCACCACTCCCACCCCCACCCATAGTGGGCCTCTTGGCTGGGACTACTCACACCCCCACCCATAGGGGGCCTCTTGCCTGTCACCACTTCCACCCCCACCCATAGGGGGCCTCTTGCCTGTCACCACTCACACCCCCACCCATAGGGGGCCTCTTGGCTGGGACTACTCACACCCCCACCCATATGGGGCCTCTTGCCTGTCACCACTCCCACCCCCACCCATAGTGGGCCTCTTGGCTGGGACTACTCACACCCCCACCCATAGGGGGCCTATTGCCTGTCACCACCACCAATAGTGAACTGTGTGAGTACCACTACCAATGCCCACACACATAGGATGGGTGATGTGTAACACATACCCCATACCCCAACATAAGGACTACAAACCAAAGGATATCCACAACAACCTCATGACCACAACATGTAGTCTGTGTACAATACCCACCACAGTGAACATGACCATGTACACACAATGTAACTCACAACACGTGTCTGCAATACCATAGTGTGGCTAACACAAGCCAAGCCTCACATGAGCACTGCAGTAATGTCCTCAACACCCATCACTTCAGTGTACAAAAGGTAACTGTGTGGTACTAAACAGCAGCATATGTAGAGCACTGTGCTAATGGGGTCTCAACCCCCATCAGCACAGTGACATGAAGTAAGTGTGGGGATCACACATGCAGCATATGTAGAGCACTGTGCCAATGGGGTCTCAACCCCCATCAGCACAGTGACATGAAGGTAAGTGTGGGGATCACACATGCAGCATATGTAGAGCACTGTGCCAATGGGGTCTCAACCCCTATCAGCACAGTGACATGAAGAGTAAGTGTGGGGATCACACATGCAGCATATGTAGAGCACTGTGCCAATGGGGTCTCAACCCCCATCAGCACAGTGACATGAAGAGTAAGTGTGGGGATCACACATGCAGCATATGTAGAGCACTGTGCCAATGGGGTCTCAACCCCCATCAGCACAGTGACATGAAGGTGAGTGTGGGGATCACACATGCAGCATATGTAGAGCACTGTGCCAATGGGGTCTCAAACCCCATCAGCACAGTGACATGAAGGTGAGTGTGGGGACCACACATGCAGCATATGTAGAGCACTGTGCCAATGGGGTCTCAACCCCCATCAGCACAGTGACATGAAAGGTGAGTGTGGGGATCACACATGCAGCATATGTAGAGCACTGTGCCAATGGGGTCTCAACCCCCATCAGCACAGTGACATGAGGGGACTCCACTCCTGTGGAAGGAAAGCTGTGCCATATGTTGTCCATGCAGGCCACCAGCATGTCAGCAGTATACTTTGTCACACAGCTAACATATACCACACATTGGTGGCCCTGGTAACAGCAGCCTGGGCACGGGAGGGTCCCCTGAGTCAACTGCACAGAGTCAACACACATGTAGATGAAGTAGCACTGAGGACACAGATGAGTCCATCCACATAGATGCATACACTTGCATGTCCATTGGAGATGGCCACACAGTCAGTGAAATGGGCCAATTGAACCATGCTAAGGCCAACAGGTGTGCATGTGTGTAAGACACTGATGAGACATTGCTAACAAAAGATAGATAACACATTTCCAAAGACCATAATCATGACCCGTCGGATTGCTGCAAAGGATGACATGGATACACACCCCAACAGGACATACCCCCCATGGGCCACATGGTCTCCAGCACAGTGACACTACATTCCCCAGCCATGGAATACACCATCACTGGAGCAAGGGCATGTCAAGTATCAACAACATCATGTACATCTGAAGCAAAACCACTAGTGAACAAAAAGGAGCTTTTATTCAGCCGAGTTATTTGTGAAATGGAAAATCAAGAAGAAAAACATGAAGGCCTATGGCCAGTCCATAAACAGACCCAACAGGGTCAAGTGTCCAAATGCCACATTTGGCATGCCTGCACTGCCAACGGAAGGGGACATACCCCTGGGAGGGGCATACATAGAGGCCAGCCAGGCACCGCAGGTACAGGATCATGGGTCTACAGAAACAGGCAGGGAAGGGCTGGTGGGTGCAGGAGCGGCAGCTGCAGCGGAGGAGTCTGACAGGGTGGGTGCCGGCACGACTTGGGGGCACAAGTCAGGATCAGTGGGTGCCGGCACAACTGGGGTGCACAAGTCAGGAGCAGTGGGTGCCGGCACAACTGGGGGGCACAAGTCAGGATCAGTGGGTGCCGGCACAACTGGGGGGCACAAGTCAGGAGCAGTGGGTGCCGGCACAACTGCAGTGGGCAGGTCCGAGGGAGTGGACACGGAACCCACTGCAGTGCCCAAGTCAGACCGGGAGGGCAGAGACTCCACTGCAGTGCCCATCCCCAGGGGAGCAGGAAGTGGATCCGGTGATGTGGGCAGGACGGAGGGGAGAGGCACGCCCTCCACAGCAGTGCCACACACAGGCTGAGTGGGGTGTGGGGTGCTGGAAGAGCAAGAGGCAGGTGGGGAAGGCCTGAGCATCTTGGGGATGCGGTAGCGGTGGCTGGGTGAACCTGGGGCAGGGTGTGGTGGTGGGACCTGTGGAGTGGGAGCCTGGGGGATGGTGGGTGGAGGCTGTCTGGTGGAGTGTTGGGCCGGTGGTGGGGTCTTGCTCTTCCGTGTGCGGGGGGACCTGCGGCGTGGTGTCTCAGCCTGCCTGTGCCTGGGGGAGGGTGTCTGGGGGCGAGGGACACCCCTCTCTGTGTGGCCGGACCCCTCTTCCCCTTGTGTGCTGGTGTGGATGGATCAGTGGGGAAGAGTCCGAGGTCGACCAGGAAGAGCCTCTTTGCAGCTGGGGATGCAGTTGAGGCAGTGGAAGGGGCCGTGGAAGGGGCTGTGGACGGTGAGGCATCGGAGGACTGCGGAGTGCCTGTGGATGCATGTGTGTGTGTGTCTGGCCCATCCCCGGTGAGTGTATTATCAGTCCCCTGAGTATGCGTGCGTGCATGTTTAGACTTTGGCTTGGGGGTGTGTGTAGTGCCTGGGTCTGTTGTGTGCAATGATGGTGCAGGTGTGTGTGTGAGTTGGACAGGTAGGGTGCTGGGAGTAGGGGATGGGGAGGGGCAGGAGGGGGGAGGGACTGCTGGAGGAGGGACACTGCTGCCGTCAGTGAGGAGGCCATGCCCTGACTGGTCCTCTGTAGGGCAGACATGGATGATGACATGCCCTCCATGTACGACACCAGCTGGTCAACAGACCTGTGTGCACATGGAAGACACGCAGCATGGATGACTGCCCCACATGGATCTGCCGCAGCAGGTCGACAGACTCCTCACTCAGGGCTGCAGGGGACACAGGGGTAGGGGTGCGGTGCCTGACTGGAAGGAGACATGCCCATGAACACGGGCGCCTCCACGGACCTTAGATGTGGGAGCCATGGGGAGGGCAGTGATGGTGGGGGCGGGGACAACCTCAACAGGTGTTGGATGGTGGCTGCTGCCACCACGCCTCCACAAGGAAGTCCCCGTCACTGCTGCTGTGGTCCTCAGCTGCGGTGGTGTTTGCCGAGGAGCCCACAGACTCACTCCCCTCGCCCTCCGTGCCACTGGGTCCCTCCGACTCCTCAAATTCCGACCCAGTCTGGCTCTCTGGCTCCCCCTGGTCCGTGGAGCGGTCTCCCTCTGTGTCCGTGTCTGTATCTGCACAGGGAAAATAGAATGAAAACACATTAGTCATCTGCACTGACCACACACACCACAGAAAGTACAGCACATCAGTGGCCAAGTGCGGGCATCAATCAGTTGAACTTTGCTAGGAGTGCTCACACAGATTTGCATAGGCCAATGGTTAGTCTGAGAGTCGAGCATGGCATTCACATCCCTCCTGCCCTTGCACCCATCTGTCTTGCGCATGTAGGATCCCTACACCCCACTGCAGACACATGCACCACCTACCCATCACTTGACAAGACCTGAAAATACCTAGTGGTCTGTCAACATGCACACATCACATCTGCTGACAATGAACCTGTACATTTGCCTGGACGTAGGGATGGCCAGTGTTGCATCCGAGAGGCTGGGGCTGAGTACATGCACCAGATATCCTGATCCCCGCAAGTTCTGCATACCTTGGCACAATGGAGTGCATGTTGCACATGACACACTCCTGCTGGATCACCCCTAGGTAGTGTAGTCCCATGGCTCAGCCATGCCTGTGAGATCATACATCACAGTCTCCAGTCACAGGGGGCAGGGCAGCCCTACAACAACTGTCACCACTGTGTCACATTCCCAAGACATGGGGCCTGCAAACTCTGTAGCTGACAACTACACATTACCATCCACAGTAACAACAGCGTCTGGATTCTGATGTGCCCACCCCAGATCCATTGGACGCATGAGAGACATGGGACAGGGCACTCTGAAGCTGAGCAACTCGCACGCTGCTGTGAATGACACCCAGCTGCTGGAACTACCCGGTTGCAGGCACCATTGTGCACGGTCAAGTCATCACATCCATACATGTCACAGAGGTATTGTCTCACATGGGCACATCTCAGATTTCATGCTGACCCCAAACCCATGTACACACCAGTGGGCCTGACAACGGTGCCACAGCACAATGACACAGGGGCAGACACCTGAGGGAACTGTTCACCTGGCACAAAGTGCCAACCGAGACACGGGAGTGGGAGTACAGACTGTAGCATGCCCTGGACTAGCCATGACTGTCCTGCTCCACGTGGAACAGGTGATAGCCATGGACAGTAGGCAGGTGGCTGTGCATATGTGACACACTTGAGGTACATGCTCCAGAGGCCCCAACAGTTTACCCAACCAGCAGCATGGGTGTGTGCCGATTGCCCCAGGCACATGTGGTGAGCCCGAGCTGTCAATTGGCCACATGACAGGAGTACATGCAGATAAATACCAGGACCCTGGCATGTACTGTACAATGGTCCCACCCTTGAAGCACAACACTGAGTCCACTGAAGCAATGCTGGCCCACATCCCATGCACCTTCACATGTAAGGGCACAGTTCCCACGTGACACTATGCCCAGACAGAAACAGCAACACCTGGCAAACAGATGAGAAGGGGCAAGTCACCAGAGAGGGACATGGCTCCTGGACTAACTGAGACAATGTACTGTTGAGGTGTTACCAGGCCAGAGGGGGCACATAGCATGTCAGACACAGCACACAGTGCAGTCATGTACTCACCCCCTCCTTGCTGCTGTCTGGCCTTCAGCTGCCCATCCAGGTCCGGGAAGACCACCGCCAGGATCCGGAGCATGTGGGGGGTCAGGGTCCGGTGTCCGCCCCTCCTGCGTGGAGGCGACAGCTTTAGCTGGACCCGTGCGATCCTCCGGGTTCAGCCCCGAAGGTCCTGCCACCTCTTTTGGCAGTTGCGGATCCTGCGCCTGTAGACCCCACGGATCTCACCGCCCGGACGATGCTCCTCCAGATATCATGCTTCTTCTGGGCAGCAACCTGTGAGGATGACAAAGTGCAGAGGACATTACTACACTGGCAACATATTAGTGCAACACACAGGCAGTCACACATGTGGGCATCAGCAAGGCTAATGAGGTACACAGGTGGTGCAACTATGGTTGAGGACCGGTGTCCAGCACTCACAGCTTTGAGACATGGCCTGGGAAGGGGACCTAGTGACAATACACCTTGCACTGCAACTGTGCAGTACATGTGGGTGCCCCATTTGTGGCAAGAGCAGTAGTCAGTGGGCAACCAAGCCACTGGTGTACACACTAATGCTGCTGCTGGTCAGACCAGTAGCACAATTAGCAAAGCAGTGGACAGCACACTCACCTGCTCCCCTGGTTTCCCATAGAGCTTGGTGTACTGCGGCAGTAGCCCGTCCAGCAGGGCCTGGTTCTCCTCCTCACTGAAGGCTGGGGCCCTCTCCACAGTACGTGCCATCATTGAAGCCAGAGGAAGCAGAGACAGCAGCAGTGATGATCTTGATGTGCTCCAGTAGCATGTGGTGCAGGCAAGTGGGTTCTCTGGGGGCCAGGCAGCCTTATATCTGTGCTGTGGAGGCATGTCTGCCCTGGGGTACAAAGGGATAGGTCCAAAAAGCTTGCATCCTATGAATTAGGCCAATCCATGGGATAGCACGACTCGTACACGCCTTCAGCATCATTTAAAACATCACCTCCATGACACACTGGCAATTGCAACAATGTTGTACGACTCCAACTGAATTTCCTGCACACGCCTCGTTCAAATTTCAGATCCGCGTCCATCACCATGACAGCTCATGGCCAATGAGGGTGCAGGGCCCGGCAAATGACTGTACTACGCGGATTTTGAATGGCAACACACACCCGTCTCCATCAGATTCAATGGGCAAGACATACACGACCGACGCGTCACACGCGTCCATCGCCATTGCAATGTGTGTCCCTGACATGCGCGCGGCTTCGGTCATGCCACGACCGGCCGCGTCACACGCGTCCGTCGCCATTGTAATGTGTGTCCCTGACATGCGCGCGGCTCGGTCATGCACGACCGACGCGTCACGCGCGATCCGTCGCCATTGTAATGTGTCCCTGACATGCGCGCGGCTTCGGTCATGCACGACCGACGCGTCACGCAGCGTCCGTCGCCATTGTAATGTGTGTCCCTGACATGCGCGCGGCTTCGGTCATGCCACGACCGACCGCGTCCTGCGCGTCCGTCACCATTGTAATGTGTGTCCCTGACATGCGCGCGGCTCGGTCATGCCACGACCGACGCGTCACACGCGTCCGTCGCCATTGTAATGTGTGTCCCTGACATGCGCGCGGCTCGGTCATGCACGACCGGCGCGTCACACAGCGTCCGTCGCCATTGTAATGTGTGTCCCTGACATGCGCGCGGCTCGGTCATGCACGACCGACGCGTCACACGCGTCCGTCGCCATTGTAATGTGTGTCCCTGACATGCGCGCGGCTCGGTCATGCACGACCGACGCGTCACCGCGCGTCCGTCGCCATTGTAATGTATGTCCCTGACATGCGCGCGGCTCGGTCATGCACGACCGACGCGTCACACGCGATCCGTCGCCATTGTAATGTATGTCCCTGACATGCGCACGGCTCCGGTCCGAACAAGTTATTTGGGTTTTGGGGACATTGAGCGTGTCGGTCAGCCTTGCTGTCAATTCCTGACAGATGACATCCTCTGTCACTAGCTAGGGACTATGGGGCACACCAATGGCACCACTGCCTGTGCCACAGTGTGTCCCCAGTCATGTATGGCTGCCTCTTATGTGTGTGTCTGGGGGCACAGGATGTGTTTGGTCGTGTGCCACTTGTTGACAAGCACTCCCAGGCTGGACCCGGATGTGGGTGGACACATACATGTGTGGTGTGCCCATTGCCACAGGGGGGTGCAGCAATGCAGTACAGGACATTGGCAATGGACACAGTCCCAGCCAGGATGTGCGTGTGTGTTGTGTCACATGTACCCTGTCTCATCAGTGTTAGTAGCTACAACGCAGGGTGAACCAGTGTCGACATTGTGATGTCCATACACTATCTGTGTGCATGTGGTGTGATCCAATGTGAGCTGATCCACACATCACATTGGTTTGTACATGCACAGTGTTGTTGTGTGGGGGTGGCACAGACACCTACATATGTCCACTTGTGGCGACAGGGCACATGGACTGTGGCTAACATGCTTGTTGTGTGTAATGTCAACGATACGTCACATCATGCCTGTGTAACTGTCAGTCAGGGAGCTGTGATGTGGAGAAAATATCTGTCCTCACTAGTCACTGTGGGCTTTGTGTGGTAGGTGGCAACAGGGCAGATGTACTGTGCTAGGGCCCATTGCTTTGTCATGGCACAACAGGGGCCCTGTCATGTGCACATCTTGGGCTTCAATGTGCGTTGATGCCATGTATGGGACATTAGTGTCTGTAACCTGTGGCAACCACCTCAGCTCATTGTGTTATGTGTTTGTTTATGATGGGCTGTGTTGCTGTGGCTTTGTGACATTGCTGGAGGGTGTGCCTTCATCCTTTGTTTCTGTCTGTTCTGCAGGGCCCCAAATGTACCTAGGCCATTCCCGGACCTGGCAACGATGGTGGAACGTGAGTCCATCCAGAAAGTACCGTTTCACCAGGGCAGTGATTGAGGAGTTGGCAGGGCAGTTGGGCCCACACCTGCAACCTGGCCGGCCATACCCGGCGGCACTGACCCCCAAGGTGAAGGTGATGGCAGCCCTTCATTTCTTTGCGACGGGTACCTTCCAGTACACTGTGTCTTCTGGTGGAGGGATGTCGCAGACAATGTTCAGTCGGGTGCTTCGGGATGTGTTGGAGGCCATGTTACATTTCCTGGACCTGTACATCTATTTCCCCACACCCCAACGACTTGCAGACATAAAGGGTGACTTCTATGCCCTGGGGAGGATGCCAAATGTCATAGGCTCCATTGACGGGACACATGTGGCTTTGGTGCCACCACAGGCACATGAGCTGCCATACAGGAACCGCAAGCATTTCCACTCCATCAATGCTCTGGTGGTTTGTTTGGCGGACATGACAATCTCCCTTGTGTGTGCCCGTTTCCCTGGGTCTGCGCATGATGCCTATGTGATGAGAGTAGTCGTGTCCCTAGACTGATGTCACGGATGCAGAATCTACGTGCCTGGCTTGTTGGTGTGTACTGACTTTTCTTCATTGTGTGTGCCTGCCAATTGTGTGCTACCTGTTTTTCTCCAACTCCTCTAATGTGCATGTGTCTGTATGTAGGTGACTCTGGATATCCCAACATGCCATGGTTGCTGACACCCCTGAGGAACCCTGTGACACCAGCCGAGATGCGCTACAGCCAGGCACATGGTCGTACCAGGAGGGTGATAGAGCGGACATTTGGACTCCTGAAGAGCCGCTTCAGGTGTTTAGACAAGACAGGAGGTGCCCTCCCGTATGCCCCTGCTAAGGTGTGCCGGATCATCATCGTAGCATGCATGCTGCACAATCTGGCAGTGCGAAGGGGGTTGCCCCTCATCCAGGATGACAATGACCAACACCCGCCACCTGTGGAGGATCCTGGCCTGGGCCAGGATGCCAGTAGCGATGATGAGGCTGCGGAGGATGTCCGCACACAGCTCATCAACAACTTCTTCTCCTGAATGTGAGTATACAGTGATGTGTTGTAAATGTGTTGTGTGTGCATGTTTTGTGTTTGTGGTGCACCTTGCGTGTGGCTGTGTGCTACTTGTGTGGATGCCTGCAGTGATGTGTCCATCCAGTTTACCTGTACTCCCCACCAGTTGTGTGATGATTAGTATTTTGGGGTGGTGTAGTCTGTGATTTGTGTTTGCCATGTGTGTTGCAGTTATATGGCGTCATGCAGTGTTAACAATTGTGTTTCTGTCTGTCCTTCACAGGGTACTGTGGCTGTTGTTTGGTGTACAGAGACCCCTGATGCCCATGCTCCACTGCCAGGATGGAGTCGTTAGTGTCCCGACGAGTGATGTGCCAGGCACCCCAGGACTTCCGTAGTTATCCACTTGGTGACCGTGTGCCCACTTTCAGGTGTTGCTAGCTTGCATGTGTGTAATAAGGGACATGTGGCAATTGCCTGACAATAAACTGTGCTGCACCTTCTGATGTGTGTTGCTTGTGCCTACACATCAGACTGACATTGACGTACTGCACTTGTGGGCCTGTCACCACTGACTCAGGTTGGCTGTGTAGTTTGTGCATACCACAGGCTTGCTTGTCAACATTGATGTTGGCAATGAATTGGTTGGACGTGGTGGGCATGTGTAAAGTAGACCTGGTGGTGTGTCTCCCACATATGTGGCACATTGGCCTGACTGACATGACAGTGTACTCATCACAGTACAGGTTTGCATGCACAGTGTTCTTCAGCACATCCAGATCTACATGCCACTGGCAACCTCTCAATCACTACAGAGTCACGTCTTGTGTTTAGGTGAATTTATTAGCACATAAGTGGGGATGGTGCTCAGGATTGGGAGTGTTGTCCGTTGGCTTTAGAATCCAAAGTTCACAGAAAACAAGTTAGGAGTGTTGGTAGATGAAATGTCTAGAGTACAGTCCACAGTCATTAAGCACATTGTTCCAACTCAGACCCTCCATGTCATGTGGGGGAGTACGATGTCGTACAACAAGGTGAGACGGTTTGCACACAAAGGTCACTGTCCAGAACAGGTGTTGGTTTCCTGGGGAATGTGCATGGGCATCTTCGTCTCACTTGTTCCTCACTGGACGACCCCTCTTCTTCTTCTCAGGGGAGTCTCACCTGCGGAGCTGCTGCCGTGCACGGGGCTTCCACCAGACCCCCCTCACTCCCTGTGGCAGTGGCAGATGTTGTTGCCCGAGATGTAGTCGTCGCACAGGGAGGTGGGCTCAAGTTGGTGCTGATCTGGCGGAGGCAGGTCAACATTTCCGGTGCACCACTGCTATATCTTCCATGGTATCCCACTTGGACTCCATATTTGACAGGTGTGTTTCAACAGGGGACATGTGGGAGTCAGCGAGCATGGTGGGCAGCCTGCTGTTCTTTGATGTCCGTGAGGATCCCCACTACCTGGCTGAACCCTCCGGTGCTCCCCTGGTACGCATCCATGATGCGTTCCAGGTGGGTGTCATCCTGCAGACCCGCACCCTCAGTGGAGCCTCTGCTCGGCCTCCCACCCTCCCACCACCCCTTGCCACACGGCCAGCACCTGTGGTGTTCCGCACAGGTGTCACAGGGGGACCTTGGATGTTGTTGCTGTTGTCAGGTGCCCTGGTGCCCTGTGACTCTGTGCCGTCTGATGGTTCGGTGGGTCTGTCCGTGTTGGCAGGGGTGGCTTGCGGTGTATCAGCAGTTGCAGGGGGTGGTTTCAAGGGGGCAGGTGAATGTTGCCGAGGGGCTGCATGAGGGCCGAGACCGGAGGGGCCAGCTTGGGTTTCGTCCGGCGGGTGTGAGACTGTGCGCCACCGGAGCCAGGTGGGTCCACCGGAGCCTGGGACTGGGACTCTTCCTCGTCTGTGGTTGAGCCACATCTGCCCCTGTGTTTGGAAGGAAGACACAATGTTAGTGATGTATTCATGGACATCAATGGTTCATACACATGACATTGGCCACTGTGGTTGGTGTTGCATGCCTGTCCATTGCATCATCCTACTTTGTCACTGCGGGAGATTTCCATTAGTGTGGTGCATTCACCTGACACCCTGAGGCACTTTGGTTGTCAAGTCTGGCTGTCTGCCTGCCTGGCATCTTAATTGCACGCTGGATTGTACTGTGCCATTCCTGCACTGGTGCTGACACATGCCTGACACAGGTGTTTCCTCCCTGTCAACATTTGTGCTTTGACGCTGGCATCCTTGCAAAGGCACCTAGTTTGGGATCTCTGTTTGGGGCATGTGTGATGCCAGTTTGTGTCAGTCAATGTGCATCACATTAGTGTGTCTGCACAACCTGGACACAGTCCAGCATGCCCGGGTTGTCCTGATGTTCTCTTCTGTGTTGTCTGTGTCCCCAGTCCACATCCCATTTCACACAGGTGATGGTGTCACTGTTGCTAATGGAGTTGTGTGTGAGTTTTGTGTTTGCACACATGCTTTGTGATGTCAATGTCCTCCATGGTGGTATGGACTGTTCGCTGCGGCTGTCTTTCTTTACTAGAGTCGTGACCAGAGGTGTGTGTTCGGTTGCTTCAGCTGTGACTTGCATGCCTGCTCCAGTGCAGCCCATGTTAGTCCTTGTGTCCCCAGTGTCCATGTCAGTGAGTGCTGTGTGGTGTGGATGATGCCTACAATACTGGACAATGTCTGCGTTTCATGTGGCTGACAACGGGTGTTTGAGTGTATGTCAGCATGCTACAGTGTGAGGGATGTTGGTAGGTCCATTGTAGTCAGTCAGGTGTCCCCTGTCACTGCTGTGTATGTGAGTTGCTGTGTGTTTGGGTCTCTGTGGTAGGTCTGCATTTCTGCACTTGTCAACTACAATCCGCGCCTACCTGTCCAGGCCAGAGGGGTCCCTGGGACACTGCATCCCCGGAAGTTGAGTGCAAAGGTACATTTGCAATAGCTGGCAGTGTGACTGTGATTGGGTTGGTCGATGCGTGTGTGTGACTAGCAGCCTACTCATACATTGTATCCATGTGTCAGCCATCTTGCCCTGCTCTTTGGTTTGGCAGTGTGTGTTCCCAGGGCTGCTGTTAGTTTTTGCTGGATAGATGTGATTTGCAGCTGCCTCAATGGTATTCAGTGTCATTGCAGTACCTCCTCCTCCCCCAGGGGCCAGGAAATTCACACAGAGACATGCTTCAATGTCGGTGAGTGTGGGTTGATGTTGAGGTTGTGAGTCAGTGGTGTAGTGGTGGTTGTACACAAGTGGCAGCAGTCCCTGTACGTCACACAGCAGTAGCCAGTATGGTGGGTCTTGGGTGTTGTTTGCATGATGTGTGGGTAAATGCCTTCTCCCAGGTGAGTTGTGTGGAGTTTGTGTTGAGGGGTGTGTGACAGCACATGGTGGTGGGCATGGTCAGAGCTGGCAGTGCTTCTCCCTCCATGGCCAGATGGGCCACTATTGTGTATGCTTCCCTTGCAGGGAGTGGCAGTTGACTTTCAGGATGTCAGGCATCAGGGTCCTGCATTTGGTATGTGCACATAGCCCATCAGGGCCTTGTGCTCCCCACAGCAGGACCCAGTGTCAGCCATCTTGAGGGTACATTTCCACTGCCTGTGAGGTGCGCATGGTTAGAAGTGGTGTTGTTGGTCCATTTGTGAGGGGGACTATTGGCTGTGACTACAACTCCCATCATGCTTTTGGCTACACTGACTTCCCCAACATCCCCGAGCTTCCTTCCTGTGGGTCAGGTTCCCTGTGAGGTGGTGTGACAGTGGTGGCAGACTGTGTGGCAGTGTCTGTTGGGGGTTTTGTGGCACTGAGTTGCTCTGATTTTTGCTAGGTTTGTACACGTGATGACATAGTTCAATGTTGGTATGAGATAGCAGGTGTTGTGTTGCTGTGCCAGGCATATGGCTGTAGGGATGACTTTGTTTGTGTTACTGTGGCTTTGTTGACGGAAGTTGTTTTGCCTGTCCCCTTGACGGTGACATGTGTACATGGCCCCACAATCTTGAGTCTCTTATTTGTGTACTCACCAGGCTCTGGGATGTCAGTCAGACCATGTATGCTCTCCGGTGGTAAGATGGCCTGCACCTTCTCCTCCCAGGACCGGAAGTAAACGGGTTTGGCAGGGGAGCCGCTGCCAGTGTGCTTGCTGAGCTTATGGTCCTTCTCCAGCAGCTTCTTGACCCTCCTGCGCACGTCATACCACCTGTTCTGGCAGTCGTCCTTTGTGCGCAAACAAGGTGCTTGTGCGTTCACCTTGTTGATGATTCTCTCCCACATCTTGGCCTTCTGGGACATGGGGGTCTTCTGTACCAATGTGCCAAACAAATGTGGCTCTACTCTGATGATTTCATCTACCAGCACTGTCAACTCACTATCTGTGAACTTTGGATTCTTCTTGGGGGGCATGGTGGTGGTGGTGGTGGTGTCGAGGGTGGTGGGTTGGTGGTGGTGGTGGTGGTTGTGGTGAGGGGGGTGGATGTGGGAGTTGGGGTAGTGGTATTGGGGTGGGGGTGGTGGGGGTGGTAGTGGTGAGGGGGGTGGATGGGGGAGTTGTGGTAGTGGTGTTGGGGGGTTGGGGGGTGTGGTGGTGGTGGTAGTAGTGGTGAGTGGGGTGGATGGGGGGTTGGGGTACTGGTGTTGGGGTGGTGGTGGTGGTAGTGGTGAGGGGGGTGGATGGGGGAGTTGTGGTTGTGGTGTTGGGAGGGTGGGGGGGTGGGTTGGTGATGGTGAGGGGTGAGTGGATGGGGGTTTGGGGTAGTGGGGGGTGGTGTTGGTGGTGAGGGTGGGGTGGATGGGGGGGTTTGGGGTCGTGGTGGGGTGGTGGTGGTGGTGATTGGTGTGTGTGAGGGTGCAAGTGAGGTTTGTGGGTGTGTGTGTGTGAATGCTGTTGGTGAGATGGCAATGGTGTGTGTCAGCAGAGTTGTGTGTGTGGAGGTTCTCAGGAAATGGCAATGGCTCATGGGAGTGATTGGTGGCCTTTAAATATGTTGAGTTGTGGGTGTGTCTCTCTTAATTGATTTTTTTTTTTTTTTATATATTTTCGTTGTCAGTGCTTGTTTGGTCCTTTTTTTGTTTTGGTCAGCTGTTGTTTGTGTGTGTGTACGAGATGTTCTTCTGACCGTGCCGGACGCTGCTGGTGAGTCGTACAGGCTTCTCCGAGCCTTTCACGCTGTTGTTATGCTGTGTTGTGTATGTCGTGTGCGACTCGGTCAATGGGCGTTCGACTCGGTCGTGGGCGTTCGTTTCGCTCGCGGGAGTTCGAGTCGGTCGCGGGCGGAGTCCGTTGGTTTGAGTGTTTGTATCGTGTGCGTGTCGGTCGTGCGGCTTGTGCTCCATGCGAGTCGTTCTTGTTTCCCACGTATGGCATCGTACTTTGCAACTCGTACGTCACGGGTGCGTGTCGCTCGGTTCCGTTCCGGGAACGTGTCGGACGGTACTGCTCGAGGGCTTTTTCCGGCCGGAGGCAATTTTTCCGTACGGCTCCGTCGTCCGGTTCATATTCGGGTGAGTCGGTTGGAATTCACAGGCTTTCCATCGTACTGCGCGGGTCGTACGGCGGCGAGACGTGTCGGTCGGTACTTTATCCCGGGACGTGTCGGTCGGTTCACTTTACAAACGGAATCGACCCCTAAGTAGTATTAGTTAGGTCAGCATTTCCATAGGAATTGTGTTTTCTGTGTTGCTAATAACTTTGGCACCATTTGACCAATCTCCACAAAACGTTCCAAAAAGGTACTCTGTTTTGTCTAGTTTGTGCATGGGTGATCCGTCAATTGGGGGCTGAGAAAAAAAGGGATTCCCCAACACAAAATCCCCATACATTTTCCATAGACTTCTTTAAGAAGCTCTACCGCAAAAACTGCTGAACAGAATTACACCAAATATGTCAGGAAGCTAGATCTTGAGCCACAAATTGGGCATTTTGTGATATGGCGTAAATCTGTGCAGTAGTTTTGAGAAATTAAGGTTACAAAATGTTTGTAGATCTGGACTGTTGGGTCCACAAGAGTATCTTGAGTGTCTTGCAGGAGCGCCAATTTGAAAATAGAGTGTTCTGATTGGCCCTTGGAGCTTTTCTTCTCTTGAGGGAGCAAGATCGCTGATTGACTGCAAGCAATATGAGAAGAATGTTGTTGGCAGCTGCTACAGGACTCGAGGGCTTAGTCCCCTTTCCTGAGTATGAAAAAAAGATATAAGGGTGCAGGGTATGGATACCCTGACCCCCAAAGCCCCATGGGGACACCCAGATGAACCCCCCTGGGGTCAAAATACAAACCAAAACAGCACATTTTGTTGTGATCCCAAGGGAGTCCTGCAGCAAAAAAGTTAAAAAACAAAATAGCGGCTGCCATTTTATAATATATCTATTGGAATCTGGTGTCAATAGGGCCCTCCTCCCAAGCCCATTTAGAGTCCCGGGAGCGAGAGAGAGATGGTCAGTAAATTAAACCTAACCTCAAATGCTAATAAATATGCCCTGAGTCATCAAACCTAAAATAAGGCGAGCGGGAAAAACCCAAATGCATATTTGTCCTAATTTGTGTGCTTCTAAAATAATTAAAAGACAAAATGTGCCATATCAACCTTAGGGAATAATTTCTTCATTGAAGAAAGCTACTACAATGCACATCCAAAATGAACAAATTGGAAAAAAATCATTCATCAGAAGTAACAATAATGACTATTTCTTTAATGAGGAAAGTGTCTACAATGCAGATCAAAAATAAACGGTTTGCGAAAAATGCACTCACCAGGAGTGATGATAATGGGCTATTTCTTTAATGAGTCCATTGCAGAGGTTCTATGAAAAATGAATATTCGAAATTAGCCAAGAAAAATTGTGCGAACAACATAATTGTGCCATCAAGTGGAACAGAAAGAGAACTCACAAAAAACACCCTTCTTGTTCCTAGCAGAACATCACTGGCATAACCATGCGCATGCAGTTTTGGTCTTAAATAATTTCTCGGCAGTGTATTACGTAACATGCACACAATTGCATCCAAGGTCAGAGGAATAGTAAACTCCAGAAAACTGCTAAAAGTTCTACTAAAAATGTATCCTAAATTTGCATCTACTAAAAATGAAAATAAATAATTTAGGTGGTGACCGACAGAAACATAGTCCAAACGTTTGAAAATGAACAAAATACTATAAATCTTGCACCTTATATCGTACTATTAGATGAAAAGAACATCTGTCACAAAAAGTTAAAAAAACATAAATGCATAGGTGAATGCTGAAGGGGCTTATACTCAAATGAAAAATGAAATTAATTTTGATGTCTGAGAAACGGACAAACAACCATGTGGGGTTCAATAAGGTTTCAAAGCAAAATACATTGAATAACGAATGACACGTCCTAAATAATATGGTAATGATTACATCCTTAAAGGGCCTTGTGTATGACTGTCTAATTGACAAGAGATATAAGGTCATAAAGAATCAAGAGTGTAATGTCAATAATTGACCCCATTCCTCAAGTTCTTTCAAACCATGTTCAATATATCTAACCCGATCTATCTATTTACTTTCATGAAAAGTCAGAGTAGCAGTAAAATTATCACCCCGTCGTTTAAGAGTGATACGTTACATGACTTGCCAATGGAAAGCCTTAATAGAATGGCCATGTTTTCTGTAGAGCTCAACGAGTAGGGCTCTCACAGAACCACACTTGATCTTGCACGCATGTTGCAGGATTTGAGCTTTGATCTATGTTCAAAATATTTGGTCTCTCTGCAATATTTACAAGAACTACTTTGCCTACATTTTAAATGACCTTTGATAGGTGGCAAGCCCCACTGTAAATCAAGAGTGGATGTGCTCTTGGTAGGCAGGGCAACCCTAAAGACATAATCAATTAAGTTAGGACCTCTTTTGAAAGAGAACATAGCTTTGCCAGGAATCAATGTCAGAGAACCAAGCTTGCAAGCACTGCTGACATGGCCAAATCCTGTCCTCTGGGAGAATCAGCTTTTCAAACGGTAGTCCACTGCACAGGGAAATATTTGTGCCATAGGGTGACTATGCCTGAGAAAATGGACTATGTTAAATGATTCCTCAGATGATTGACAAGCAAACCCATGCAATTCATAACTTTATGAAATGTTATCAACATATGGCATAAAAACAATGTGAAAACCTTTGCTGTTTGAAGGGAGAGTGTGCAAGGTGACATGCCTTGCCCATGAAGATGATAGGGGTAATAACAAAGAAGTGCCATGCTAATCTGCAGGGCCAAGACATGTACAGAATTCAACTGAGGCACACCAATCTATAAGTTTTACACCACCCACAAACCCTGACACGAACCCCTCTGCAACACCCACAAACCAATCACCTCCACCTCAACCACTGTCACAAGCACCATCACAAGCATCACCACAACCAGCATTGCATAGCTGGTATTGCAGACATTGCCCCTGTCCCCCCCGGGACATTAAACCCATTCACAATTTAACTCACACAGCTAACTCCAACAAACATTTAAACATGCTTTTGTATGCACTAGTCAGTCCATATTTCTAAAAATCTAATCTGTTAGCACAATTAAAATAAAACATTATAAAACCTAACGTAAATTTGTTGCCATGTTAAGTATCTATAATCTAATGTGTATGAATTGATGTTATATAAGCATGTACATGCCTATGCATTTCATAAACCGCTTAGAAATGTTTTCATCAATGACCACTTACTTCAAAAAGATTAAGAAAACATCATAATGTTTTCTAGTAACTCTAAGTATAACTTGTAGGACATTGGATTACTAACTCAGGGGGGGTAAACCCTACTCAAGCAGCAGCCACAATTCTAGTCAGGATGAAACACAAGCAAACTCCAAATTAACCTGTGCTCAACCCTCTGGTAGCTTGGCACAAAACCAGTCAGAAGGTCTGCTCCATGGTCCAGCTCATGTGAAAAAAAATAAAAAATTAGAAGTAAATGTTTGGTGTCCCTCCAGAGCTCATGGGATCCCAATGGGAGCTAGGGGTACAATGGCAAAATTAATCACAATAATTCATAAATTCCTGTTGCCCCTCCAGGGACCATGACAGCCAGTGAGCGGATGGCAAACAGTGATTACATTAATTAATATATACCTTGTGTCCCTCAAGGCCTGTGGGACCTCAAAGGGCTGAGAGCTGTCAAAAATCAATTACATTTCAAAAACAATAATCATCTACTAAAGACTAATACAAGCAGCCACAAATAAGTGTAACAGGAAATATATTTGAAAAAAATGAAAAATTAAGAACATTAACATGGGATCCTAAATGGCAATAACAATCAACACTCCTAGCAAAAGACATGTAAAGTGGCATAAAATGATTACTAATTAGATACGCCCACACTGGTTTCACAAAATCGCCATTGAACGCATGTCAAGGAAGGTGACGACATCGAGAACAAATAAAAAAATGTCCAACTATGACAGACAGACACTACTGGTTCCACAAAATGGTAGTCAACCACATTGCAAAGAACAAGAAGGCATAGGGAACAAAGACAAAATTGCAGCCTATGAGGCACACACTGCTTTCATAAAATGGTGATTGACCATAAGGCAAGAAAAGAAGGAATGATGGAGAACAATGAAGATTGCTGTCCGAACCTGTTTGGAGTCCTTCCTTCCTGTCTTCCAAAAAAATGGCTTGCAGCTCTCAGGGAAAGAATTACGAAAATATGTATCCAAACTGCGTCCGGGCGTTACAGTGGGCCTATACACACCAACAAGAGAGCAGCAACAATAATGTAAACAAAAATTCAGTCAAGATAAAAAAATATATATTAATAGTGCAGCAACATGGAACCTGTCAAAAAAGATTAACATGAACTTAAAAAATGCCCCATGAACAAACATTTGGCGTGACTTCAAGGCCATCCACAAGCCCCTAAAATAACAGAAAAATGTCTGTAGCACAGCAGCAATGAGAAAGTGAAAATACATTAAAAAGTGCATCAATGCCCAACAGCAAACAAGGCCCCAAAAAGTAAAACTCTACAGTATAAAACCAAATGCGGAAAACATAAAAAAACAAGTTAAAGGGGGAAATATATATAACCAAAGGCCTCCATCATCTAAAAATGGCCATTGTTGGTACATGCTTATTTCTTAATCCCACATGGGTCTTTCTACACCCCATACCCCAATGTTCAGGTCATACAGCAAACAAAAATGAAAAAAGCGAAAAAATCATGGTGCCTACACTCCCTCAGACAGCAGACTTTTGTACTGCCCTGAACTCACTTGATTTTCTCAAAAAAGCAAAAGGTGTGTGATGCAGCAGAGTTTGCGGCAACAGATGAGCGATATTTCAGTTCAGAATTCAAATAGAAAATTACAAAGGAGTGGGGGAGTCTTCAGGACAGGAAGAGGAAGAGGAAGTTGATACCATATGTACAGTTGCCTCACTGCCTGTGGCACTTCCCCCTGTAAACAAAAATAAATAACAGCATTTTGCACTAAAACGTTTACCTGTGTGATCCATTTAGGACAAAATTCAACTCGAAATGAAATATCAAGCTGATTTTCAGTGCCCTGTGTTAAACAACAGCCACTCACCTTCAGGTGAATCACTTTGCTCCCATACTTCCATGAAAGAATTAACGAAAATCTTGTCTACTCTATATGGCATAATGGCTTAATCTCAAGCATTACACTTCACATCCTTAATGTGAAATGTTGTAAATTACGCCAGCGTAAACAAAATTACATCTGTCCTGTATTAGTGGCTGGCAGTGGCATGACCGAGAACCACCCAGAGAAAGGTGATGCATAGTGGTTGACTGGTTGGGTGGCAAACAATTAAGACAGAAGATCTGGGATTCATGACAACAGGAGATGGTGTGATTTGTAGAGGCAGTCAAGAAGTAATGCCTGCAGTCAAGGAAATCAGGAGGCTACATAGACTTCTATGTTAGACAGAGGGCATCTCTTGGAGAGTCCTCATTTCAACTATCAACTTCTGCACATCTGAGAGGTCGCTACCTGACCATATGCTGTGGTCTTCATGAAGTTGTTGAGAGCAGCCAGTGAAACAAATTGAAGGTGTAGCGTGGTCAATACATGAGGCCTCAGTGGCACCTGGGGTGAAAGTGTCTCTTGACTGATGATATTCTGGGTGGCCGCTTGGAGAAGGAGGAGGCTGCGGTAGATCATTGGATGCAGATGGAGGCCCAGTTGAAAGAGGGGCATACTGGACTCGCGCGAGCGCGCGAAACACGATGGCCGCCTCCCGGTGAGCTCCTCCGCGTTTTCGCCCGTTTTACATCAAAAACGACGAAATTCTATAAAAATTAATGCTGTAGAGAGGTCGCTGTGTATTTAAAGCCGGTACCTGTGCTGTGAGGTCATTTTTGGTGCTTCTGGACGGCGAAAAGTGGTGTTTTTTCACGTCAGGCTCCTGCTCCCAGTCTGCCTTCAGGTACTGCCAGGCCCGTCTGTCAGGGGGGCGGAGTAAGCACTCAAGAAAGGGCCTGGCTTGGGCCTAGCCACTCCCACAGACCATTTTAGCTGCTGCACCAAGTTATTTGAAGGATTTGATCACCAGTAATACTATATTTTCCAACAAACATTGTATTTAATTACAAATTGGATCCTTTTTACATCAAAATGGAAAATAAAAATTCTCTACATAATAAAAGGAGACAGCAGGTTTCACCTCCGCCAATTAAATCAAAAGTGGTAGAGTCATCTGAACCTTCCTTATCTTTAATTTTAGAAGAAATTCAAGCACTTCGTGTTAATACAAACACCATTGCGTCAGAGATTAAAAATGTGCGCAAAGAAATGGCTTGCTTATCAATGAAAATTTCTGACAATTCAATTAAAATACAAGATAATAAGGTTAAAATAGACGCTTTTACCCCACTTGTGGCGAAAATATCACCCATGTATGCACTCCTTTTAGATATGGAAAACCGCAATAGACAATATAACCTACGCATTATCAATCTACCAGAAGATGTTGAAGGGGCCAACTGCAGATTATATTTGGAAACTTTGATTCCTGGCCTTTTGAAAATCAGTTTTCCAGAAAAATTTGAAATTGATAAGGCTCACAGGATTCCTTCTCATCGCAACCCTCAACACACAAAACCTCGACAAATGATCTTTAAAGTTCTTCGTCATCACCATTTGGTTTTGATTAGGAAAGCAACACGAGAAATTCCTTCATTGATGGTCAATGGGAATAAAATATTTATCCATCAAGATTTCGCCAAGGAGACTGTTTCTGTTCGCAAAGAATTCACTGCTCTTCGTCCTCAACTAAGAAGTCTTGGTTTCAAGTACGGTCTTTTGATCCTTCAACAATGCGTATTTGGAAGGATAACTTCTCGAAATCCTTTCATCGTCCTGAGGAACTGAAACAATTTCTGGATCAACAGTCACAGCATTTAATGGATACTCATGACTCTACTACTTGATTGTTTCCAGTTATGTATTTTCTGACAAATTACTGAGTTATTCTTCATCGGGCTCCAACGGTTCCGGTCATGCTTGTTGAGCGTGTGTGCGTTTCATTCTTGATATTAATGTATCCTGTTTGTCGTTTTTTCCATGTTTTATTTTTTCCTTTCATCTTCCTTGTTCTAGAGCTACTATTTTCTCACACTCTTTTTGTATTTTTCACTCTCCTCCTCTTCATCTTTTCTCTTTCTTTTTTTCCATTATGGCTACCGTTCATAATATTAAAGTAGTCTCATTAAATGTTAAAGGTTTACGTCATCCAGTTAA
Organism: Calotriton arnoldi; assembly: GCA_963921515.1. Classification (NCBI taxonomy): domain Eukaryota; kingdom Metazoa; phylum Chordata; class Amphibia; order Caudata; family Salamandridae; genus Calotriton; species Calotriton arnoldi. The sequence continues at coordinate 204,505 of CAWUFW010016881.1, forward strand.
GCGTACAAAGATTTTAGATTATCTAGGTAGTTGCAAGGCAGATATTTGTTTTTTTCAAGAGACTCATATAGATGACAAAATCTTAGACTACATGAAGAAAAAGTGGGTCGATACTATTGTTTCCTCTCCTGCTAATGGAAAAAAAATGGGGTTGCAATTTTTTTGCAAAAAAATACATTGCCAAATTTTGAGTAAAACTTCAGATGCTGATGGGAGATATATTATAGTTAAAATTAAAATACATGATTCAGTCATATTTTTACTTAATGTTTACGGCCCTACAGCGGACGAACCTCTTTTTGGTCTAATCTCACTACTGAGGTTCTGAAATTGGGTAAAGTTCTGTTAATTGTAGGAGGGGATTTTAATGTCATATCTGATCCTCTATTAGATAGATTATCTTGTACTAAATTTCACCCTCCTAAGGTTTTTCATGCTTTTAGATCATTTATTCAAACCACTAAGTTAGTTGACATTTGGTGCCTACACTTTCCTACAGTAAAAGTTTTACATTTTTTTCAAACCCACATAATTCTCATTCTAGGATTGATTATTTATTGGTCTCTAAGCAATTAATTCAATCCGTGATTTCTCCTAAGATTGGTAACATTGATATTTCAGATCATGCTTTAATTTCTTTTGTTTTGAATTTAAATTCAACTTTTACAAAACAATCCCGATGGCGAATGAATACTGATATTGTTCTTAATGAACATAATAAACCAAAACTCTTAACTGCCATTCAAGATTATTTCCTACTTAATCCTGAAGGTTCCACTTCTATGGTTAATAGATGGGATGCTTTTAAAGCCTACATTAGAGGCGTGACTATTTCCATTATGGCTCATGAAAATAAATCCTTCAATACTAATATTAAAAACATAGAAAAACAAATTGCGAAATTTGAGAGACTTTTTATTACGTTTAATGATCCTCAATATAGATTTAAACTGCAAAATCTTCGGTATGAATTTAATACAATCCTTAGCAAAAGGGCTGGCATTCAGATTTCTAACTCTAAAGCCAAATTTCGTTTTATTGCCAACAGATCTGGGAAACATTTAGCTAATTATCTACGTATAAAAAAGGACAAAACTCAAATAAATTCTATTCATGGCCCTAATGGCAAAATTGCTTTATCTCACAATGATATCGTTAATGAATTTTTGGATTTTTACTCTAATTTATATAACAAGCCTGATTTTCATGATACCTCTTTAATTGATTCCTTTTTAACTATATGTGGTTTACCCAGCATTTCTCAATCAGATAAAATTGGATTAGATTCTCCCATTACTACAGATGAAATTTTATCAGCCATAAAATCTCTTAAAAAAATTAGTCTCCTGGTCCAGATGGTATTTCGGCTGAGTTTTATAAAGAATTTCAGGTACAACTTTTGCCCTTTTTATTTCAACTTTTTACCTTTTTTGGCTCTTCAGGAATTACTTCAGGTTCTTTTACTGAGGCTTTAATTGTCGTACTTCCCAAACCAGATAAAGACCCCACTATTGTGTCAAATTACCGGCCTATATCTCTAATTAATCAAGATTGTAAATTATATGCTAAAATACTGGCTTCTAGATTAGCTCCTGTAATGCATTCTATTATACACCCAGACCAATCTGGCTTTATGAAAAATAGATATTCTGCAAACAATACAAGAGCCTTGCTACATGTGATTGAACAAGCTCCCACTTTAACTTTACCTTCAGGAATTTTGGCCTTGGACGCTGAGAAAGCTTTTGATAAAATTCATTGGCAATTTTATTTAATACCTTATTGTCATTTAATTTTGGTGAGACATTTATTCGCATGATTTCTGCTCTTTATTCTGCTCCTACTGCTCGTTTATTTATCAATGGCCAAATCTCGAATCAATTTTCCCTTTTAGAGGTACAAGACAAGGCTGCCCTCTTTCCCCACTTTTATTCCTTATTGGTATTGAACCCTTTCGTACTGCTATAAGAAAATGTGATGATATTAAAGGAATTAATATTAAAGATGTTACTATTAAAGCCCTAGCTTATGCTGATGATGTGCTCCTATTTATTAGTGATCCTATATCCTCATTCCCTTCCTTATTAGAGATTATCTAAAATTATTCCACAGTTTCTGGATATAAATTAAATACTAACAAAACTGAATTTTTTGCCTTAAACATTTATTGTACCCCTGATATGATACCTATGACTGATATTATTTGGCAAAAGGATAAATTGAAATATCTTGAAGGCCCATTACGATACCCGGCGTAAAAAAATCCGCCACGCATGAAAGCGGCAAAAATCCGCCCGCACACACCGTCTGAACACCGACCACGCCATTACGATGACACAAACCGAAAACCGCCATCGGCGGAAAAATCACACAAGATACCGCCCGCCCTCGTCCGAGTCGGAGTCAAACCGCCTGCCACGGACGGAAACACGCACGACAACACAAAACCGCCCGCCCTCACGGCCGACACACCGCACGTGAAATACGATCGCACCGCCATGAGCGCGGGAAAACTACAAATATACCTCCCGCCAGCGCAAACAACGCCGATGAAAATTGACACGGCAGAAGCCATGGCGGCCACGTCCCTGCACAGAAACCATCCGCTGACAAAAACAATCGCACACAACATGGCCAACAAGTCCACACAGCAAGGCACGCACAAATACACAAGCACAGTACACATCCTGAAAACACACCCCCTGGACAAACAAAAACCACAAAGGCCAGAACACCAGACACAACACACCTGAAAACAACAGACCATGAGGACACACCCACATAGGTAAGTACAAAAGCAGCACTCCCACAGACCACAACCCCTTGCAACATTGCAAACCAGAGAGGAGAGGAGAGGACACAGTGACACAGCAAGGACAGCAGCACACCACAGAAACGCACACATCACAACCACCACCACCACCACCACCACCAAACACCGGCACCACAAACCCCCTGCACATTACACAACACACACCGCACCAGCACCACAAACACCATGGCACCACAAAGAATGCCCAAGTTCACGCCCATTGAGCTGACGGTCATGGTCGACGAGATCATCAAGGTGCACCCACAAATCTATGGAAACCTGGTCCAGCACACACCACTAGCCACCAGAAACAGAATGTGGAACCGGATTGTAGACCAGGTCAATGCAGTCGGGACCCTGCCCAGGAACAGAGGAGAAATCAACAAACGGTGGAATGACATCAAAAGCCTGGTCAAGAAGAAGGAGAACAAAAACAGAGAGCTGGCTGCCGTCACTGGCGGAGGGAATCCCGCGCTTTTCAAGACCTTCAAAGCGTGGGAGGAGAAGGTGCGAGTCATCATCCATCCGGAGATCCTCACCGGATTAGCAGGGGAGTGGAGGCTGGTAAGTACAAACTAATGTATACCAGCACACCGCTATGTACTCACATGCACTACCACCATGCCACAGCTCCCAGGGACAAACACCCCCATGTCCAGCACACAATACACAACACATCACACACACATGCAACAGACACCACCACACACAGCCCAAACCTAACAACTGAAAGATACGTGGGGGCATGTGTACACTCAGCCAGCCACGTAACCACCAACAGGACCCCAAGTATGCCAGAAGCGCCACAACGAGCACCCACCACACCCATGTGTCCGCCATAGCTGCACTAACCGACAAGTAACAGGTAAGTGGCAGGAACACAAAGTGCAGTGGGTGGGAGGGTGGACAGCTCAAGTACAACACACACCAGGCCCCTAGTCCCACAGCACAGCAAGGAGGAGCATCCCCCACACCCCACAGCCACGTGTCAGCCACCGCAGTGCACACCGACAGCCGAAAGGTAGACATCACGGTCCACAACAATCGGTGTCAGTGGGTGTCCAGCCATCACCACGACCCACAACACCGCCCCCACCCCCACAGACCTGCAACATGGAGCACCCCCCGCTTAGAACCATGTGGCATCCAGTACAGTGCACGCCCGAACAACCTGCAGGTGGGAAACTGGACAGGGCTGGATTACTGGAGGCATGAGGACCGTAACACGACCAACACATGGGACATGTCACGTAGCAGACGAACACGCAGCACCGCCCACTGTCACGAACAAGTGAACAATGTGCACACGGACATGAACCACAGACTCACACCCCACATGACCCATCACAGACACAGCAACACCCAAGGAGCCACGTCTGCATGCACAAGCCACACTGAACATAGTACCACACGGCAGCCACTGTGCAACCCATCACACACAACCGAAACACCATTGAAGTCCTGTCCATGTAGCCCCTACTGCCTGTCAACCACACACCCCACAACTACGCCTATGTAAGACAAACAACACTAGACGCAACAGAGCGGAACAACATAAATGCACACGAACACCACTGAACCCATCAAACACACAGACACACCATGCACATACAACATCCCATCCATCCCATCCGTCAGCCCCAGTCTCATGAAAGGCATGTCATCCGAACAGCTGCCACACATACAGCAGTCACGCTAAGATACATGCCCATGACCAACCATGTGCCAGAAGTCAATGAAGCGCACGCCACACTGTGAGCAACAACACACAACATGGGCCACACCCCCCCGAGCACTGCAGTGATGCACATGGCACAGGGCAGCACGCACACCAAGGAGATGGGACAACTGCAATACGTCGGGTGGCACACAACCATCACACACTCATAACGATGCGTCCAATGCCATGTCCAGTAATCACAACAGACAGCAAATATGCAGGGCATGTCAGGCATGCACACACCTCAGACCATGCACTGTCATGCTGCCACAACACATGTCACGTTCGGCACCCATGGCTCACAGCATGTAGCCCAAAAGCATATTCCATCCCAAATGCGTTTCTGGGGCATGGCCCCCATGTTGCCATATGCGTTCCTAAGCGTCCCATTTGAACCCCAAAAGCAAAGTACAAACCAGACCCAGGATGGGCCAGGAGCCCGCATACACCAGAGTCACAATAAGTAGGAGCACAGCAACACACCCATCGGCATGGCCAATCCGTCCCATGCCACATGTGCACAGCACACAGTCCCATTGCCAAGCACACACAACTACAAATGGTACAGCCACACACACGCCTCCGGGAAACCCATGTACGAGATTGCACGAACTGTGAATGTCAGACGACAAATACATACTTCGCCAGGTGCAACACATTAACAAATCTCATTCTCCCCACAGGTGACGAAGTGATGGATGCTGGGGATGGAGACAGCAGCCAGCACAGCCAGCCTGCAAGCCCCCAACAAGGACACACGGATGTGGAGGATCTGTCCTCCTCCTCGGACACGGACCACCCAGCAGGCCCATCCGGTGTGGCAGGGCCCAGCCGCTCCCCAGGCCCCCACCTACCCACCAACCCATCATCCAGGGCTGTTGTACATTCACAGCCCCCTGCAGCCACTGTCGTTGCGGCCACACCCACGGTCATTGCGGACACACCCACGGTCATTGCGGCCACACCCACGGTCATTGCGGCCACTACCACTGCCGCAACCGCTACCACGTCTTCGCTGGCCCCAGCACCAGCGCAGGTGGTGGCCCGGCCCACTGGATCCACCCTGGGAGCCAGGGCGAGGACCGTGGTGAGCAATGTGGATAGTGGGCAGGCCGGTGGCAGCAGGACTGGTAGGAGGAGCAGGGTCAGGGAAACGCCAGTCTCCCCTGGGAACCATGCCCTGCCTCAAATTGCCAGGGTCCTTGGGGCCTATGAAGAGGCCCAAGGACAATGGGCCAGGTCTGCTACAGACACGCGTGAGGTGCTGGGGGTGCTGAGGTCCATGGACGCCCGTATGGGCCAACTCGTGGACCTCATGGGCCAGCTGGTGGTGGCGGTGAGGTCACAGCCAGGGACAGCAGCTCCCCCTCCGCCACCACCTGCCGGGGCGCAGGCTCGAGCAGCAGTGTCCAGTTCCCCTGCGTCCACAGCCAGTGAGCACACCTCAACCACCAGCAGGTTGCAAGCAGGCACCCCCCTCGCAAGCGTGGAAGGGGCCGTCCGAAGTGGAAACAGATCTCCCGGGAGGACTTCGCACGCTCCAGACGCAAGTGAGGCAGCCAGCCAGCCTTCCTTGACCACCCACTGCATTGACTTGGACTACGATCCCACTCCACACAGCCATCTGGATGGCATGTGTGTGTTGGACTATGGACATAGAACCAGTGGGTACACCCTGAGCATCACGCAGCCATGACCGACAGCTCATTGTCACTGCACGCACCACTTTTGTCATCACCTTACACACAATCACATGTCACAGTTTGAAATAAATGCACCTCTTCCACAAACTGCTGTCTGTGCCCTGTGTTTTAATTGTACGGAATACAACGGCCACCTTGAGCGGAACGGCACCTGATGCGTGGCATGGCAATGGAACCGGAGGGCCTGTAGGGACCTAGGGGTGGGAGACAGAACAGGAGCACATTCAATGAGTGTGTCACACACCCATCACACAGTACATGTCAACAACTACAAGCAATGTACACACATCGCACAGAGCAATAGGGCACAATGCCACAGCCACCATCAGTGGCATACTGACCTGGGCATGGAGCGTTGACACACAGCACGCAGTGAACAAAAGGCCACCCTGACACAGCACACACACACCTGCACAAATACAGACACATCAGCCGTCGTACATGGACACTCACCGTCAAGTGAAGTAGCGGGCGATGAGCTGCTGGCGCACATTCCCAGCTTCCTCCTCTCCGCTGTCCTCCTCACTCGAGCTGTCCTGGTCTGCGGGCTGGGGCCCTGGTTGATCTCCGTCATCCACAATGAGGGGGATCTGCTTCCGAATGGCCAGATTGTGCAGCATGCAGCACGCCACCACTATCTGGCACACCTTCTGTGGGGAGTACGCCAGCGCACCCCTGTGCGGTCCAGGCACCTGTACCTGGACTTGAGGAGGCCAAAGGTACGCTCGACCACACGTCTGGTCCTCCCATGTGCCTCATTGTAGCGAACGTCTGCTGGGGTGCGAGGATTTCTCAATGGACTGAGCAGCCATGCCCCATTCGGGTACGCAGAGTCACCTGGGTGTGAGGGACACAGAGAACCGTTGCTATTCCAACTGGACAGGGGACAGCATCGCACAGCCAGCACGCTACACCACTCCACATACTCACCGACAATACAGCCACGATCCTGGTGCAGATTGGACATCAGTCGTGGCAAGATGCTGTTGCGCATTATGTGTGCGTCATGGGCCGAGCCTGGGAACTTTGCACACACGTGGGTTATCACCATGTCCGCAAGGCACACCACTTGCACATTCAGGGAGTGCGTGTGCTTCCTGTTGCGGTACAGGTGCTCAGTGGCCTGTGGTGGAACAAGGCCAACATGTGTGCAATCAATGGCACCAACGACGTGTGGGATCCTGCCAAGGGCATAGAATGCACCCTTCACTGCCGCCAATTCACGAGCCCTGGGGAATCTGATGTACCTGTTTCGGTACAGCATCATGGCTGCCAGTACATCCCTCAGCACCTTGCTGAACATGGGCTGGGACATCCCTCCTCCACTGCCCACTGTGTGCTGGAATGACCCAGTGGCGAAGAAATGCATGGCGGCCATCACCTTAGCCGTGGGGGTGAATGCTGTCGGATACACCCTGCGGGGACGGAGATGGGGTTCCAACATGGCACACAGTCGATGCAGGGTTGGCCTGTCCAGCCGAAACTTCCTTATGACCTCAGTATCGTCCATGTCCGCCAGCAATTGGTATGGGCGGTCAATGTTCGGTCTCCGCCTAGGGAAGATGGCAGTGGACACATGTCAAAGCAACACAACACATAGCAATTTCGCATTCACATCACTGACATGACTGAGCAAGCACATGAGTCACAGCCCAGCTGTCAAGCAGGGACGGCACGGCCACAATACACTTACACAGGTCTCCCACCAATGGCAATGGCTAGTGATACAAACCACTGCCATGAGCATGCACATGGGGATCTAGGCCCCAATGACTTGCGGGGCGTGCTGATGGGGACTGACTGCATATTCGTCAAGCGGCAACGCCACGGCAACATGAATGTCTGCTGAGCATGGCACTGCTTCCGAGGCTGGATGAGTATGGCACACGACGACGACGATGTGGGCACAGGCTGAGCGGCCAAAACAAGTGGAACCTGTGGCACTAGGGGATATGAGACAGTAGTAGGTGTCAGCACTGCACCCTATGTACAGCACTGTACGGATCACACCTCCCGAAACATTGACAGGTGTCCACATTGACAGCCCCATGCCAAAACGGCTGTGTGCTTGCAGACACACGTCACAGGTGAGAGGTTACATTGCACGTGCCAGGTGGCAGACGTACATAGTGGGAGCTGGCATGTGTGTGCATGTGTCTCCTGTTCAGGATCCACCAGATGGGCGCTGACTCTGTACTGACCATTGGACACAGCATGTTTCGTGGAAGGCTTGTGTGTGTGGGATGGTGGCACTGGATGTGCCTCCGTTGGGTGGGGGGCCATGCACAGGGCGGGTACGTCGATAATTGCGCATTGTTGGTCACGGTGGGTGCACCCACTCAGATGTGTTGCCCTGTGTTCAATTCCTATGTCCGCATGATGATGGACTGTAGATGTGGGCAGACTACACATTGGTCGATGTGCTGTCTATATGCATGTGCCTTCACACCAGGCACAGCTGCCCCTGCACATGTGACCCCTGCTGGACTCGCTGCTGGGTCTGTGGAGCTGATGCACCTTCTGTGCGTGGGGCGGACAGCTCTCCTCACTTCCCTCATTGCGCATGTCATGACTTTGCCGCAGGTGACATGGATCATGGAGGGCCCACATGTACGCGTGGGTAGGCTACACATGATTGTTCACTGGTCGCCACCCCCAGTCAGTGTTTCGAATGGGAAGGTTGTTGTGCTGGTGGTATATTCGATGTGGCGGATGGGCGGGCCTAGGTGCGGGCTTACATTCCGGACATGGGGGGTAGTTGGATTGGCGACTAGTTGCAGTACACACGGGACACGTCTCTTCCTGTCCACATCTGGCTCATCCCTTGTACTCACTGACAGTGATACAGTCATCTTCGCCCCAGCCCTCATGTCCTCCCCTCGCTCCCCCAATATGCATGTGCACCTGCGAGGCTAGCGCTTGCACAGGCAGCCCCAAGCTCGCACCAGAGAGGGCAAGGAGTGTATGTGTGGGTCCAGTTGCACGAGTGGGCTGTCTCAGGGTATGATGTGTGGCGGGACGCCGTCCACCTGCGTGGTGCCCCAAATGGAGACCCGGCCTGCATGGACTATGCATCACAGTCTTCGCCTTCCGGATCCGCCACCTGCGACACCCAGAGGCTGTGGCTGCCCTTGCGGCCAGGCCGCGTCCGTCTGTAGCTGATGGCCCACACATTCACTCTTTGGCCTCTCTGGGGAGGGCTCGGGGGTGGTGGCGCACGCGCTTGCACTTTGTCGCAATGGCATGTGGCGTGGTTGGAATAATGGGCAATGGATGGGATGGTGCGAGCCACCTCCCGTGACGTCAGTGCTGCTCGTGCTGTGGTGCGTCCCCCTACACTTCCATTTGACTTGTGCCATGCTACACGTTGAGGTTCTATTGCCTGCGTGATATGACCAGGAGGAGCGCGAGGAGACCTCTCACACACCATGCTCCACTGCCATCCCGTGCCCTGTATCGCCTGTGCGGATTGACTATGTTGGGGTTACACCTGGTCGACTGGGGCTGTGTGTGCCTTGTCAAGGGGCATGGCGGGCGCACAACAGGATCCAGCTTGTCCACAGAGGGTGGGCTGACGTGTGCGCCTGGTACCGCATTGTTCGTGTGCCCGGCTGCTGTGCACACACGTGTTCACTTCCCCCCGACAGGTGTCCTCTCACAATGCCCAGGGAAGCGGTGGTGTACTGTTCATGACCCCTCCCAACACGGCGTGCTCCAACTTGGCATGTGCGCATCTACCCGTCACACCCACCCACCTGTGCACTGCGTCCATACGACTTCACACGACACATGTGTGTCTTCCACAGTTGTGCTACTCATTTGCGTTGACATCCAATGCCAGTGGACTACATGGTCATGTCACGACTGCCGTGTACTTCACATACTCTCATCCTCTCTCATTCGTACTTGTGAATTGAATCAGCGGAGACAGTTTTGGTTTCAAACATTATATTGAGTCTTCTGTCCTCTGTGATGCAGTATAGTGGACACTACTGGCAGCGGAATACATGTTGAGGATATACTGAGCATGATTACAAATGGGATAGGGTGTAGGGTTACATGTGATTAGCTGTTGCATGTGGGATGTGGGCTTCAGAGTTACATCTGCTTGGCCAAGGCTGTGCTAATGTACATTTACGTATAGCTGCGGAGCTGCGGACTTTGACACAGACGGTATACAAGTAGCCTACCAGACCGCTTGGCATCATGGGCACAGTCCATCTCAGTTCCATGTGACAGGTTTGCTGCGGTTGTTCCTCATGCACGCGTGCATGTGAGATGACATCAGGGCATGGGCTTGCGTGCATGCAGCGGCGTGCCACTTGTTGTTGCAATGTGGTGGTTACTGGACATGTCACAGTCACTGGGGTCGTGTTGTTGTTGTATGCACTTGTCGTCCATGCAAAGGTCCTGGTATGGGATTCCCGGGGCGGGGGTGGGAGGGGTGCAGCACCCACAGACTCCAGGCGACCTATTCATGTCCACTGAGCGGTGTGTGTGTCCATGGGCGCTGGATCCATGTCGTGTCCTGGTTGTTCGTGCAGTTCCGTCCATGTGGGTGCGATACACAGACCCCATGCCACTGCCTCCCACGATGCATGCGGTGTTCCTGGATGTGATGGGGAACAGTGTGCATGTCCCGGTCATATCCGATGTCATGGCGATGTCGTTGATGGTGTGGTAACAGTTGCCGGTCGTTTGGCATGGCTGTTGTGGTGGTGACTGGCCAGTCCGTGCGGAAGCTAAGCATGGGTGCGGGGTTGGACATCATAGGTCAATTGGGGGACTTGCGTCGGGGTCCGACGAATTGACAGGTTGTCAGGTATGCGATGCCGTCCAGCAGGGCTTCCATGTCATTGGTGGTATACATGTTTGCCAGCCAATGTAGCGGATGGTGGCTGTCAAGGTGTTGTTCGTAAGTTGTCCCTTGGAGGAGCATGATGGGGCATGCTGGGTGACATTCGATGTAGCTGTGCTCGATGATCCGTCGTGTGGAGGCACAGTGGTCCCATTTTAGTGCGGGTGCGATGTTGGCCACATACGCCATGCCCCCATAGGCAGAGCAGGCCCTGTCGTGTGCGTCCAGAGGGAGGAATAGTTGTAGCAGGTCCGCCTTTAGACATGCCGGGTTGGAGAGACACAACTCCACAGGATGCTGGTAGGGACACCTCCGACAGTAGAAGACGGGTATGACGCAGCTGAACAATGTGATGCGGTAAGTCAGTCGGTAACTTACGTTCAGCAGGGACAGGGGTTCGCATCCCAATATCTGTATCAGGTTGTGTTTGTACAGCTTGACCTGTCCGGCGTAGTTGGGTAGGTGTGTTGAGAGTGCCATTTTGCAGCGGTGCGTTGTGGTGGCGTGCTCCGGCTGTGTGTGCAGTCTGCAATGTGCACGCTCCGAGGTTGCTGTGAGCTCTGTGTAGTCGTAGGGAGACAGGACTTGTGTTCTGTTGGCTTGTGCGGAGGACACGGGCCCTCATCCCACATGCTTCTCAGACTGTTCAAGGTCAGTGATGTGTGACTCCTTCCAGATAACTTGCATGGGGCCGACATGGGGGAGTGTTTTCTTTTTTCTTTCCCGTCCGTAGTGTTCTTCGGTGATATGCGCTATCTGCCCTGTGGTCGGTCTCCTCTGCATGCCTGTGTTGGTCTTTTTTTGGACAATGGCTGTATTCACCGGCTTCTTTCGTAGGGCTGTGGTTTCGGAGTTGGAATGGAAGGTCATTCAGTGCTGTCTGCTCTCCCTTGTGTGGGCGGCAGGCTGCCTTTCCGCTCTGCGTTGGGCCTTGTGTGTGGATGTTATTCTTGGGCCACCTGTTGTCGGTCCCCGGGCTCTTTGGTGTTCCGTTTTGTATGTCTTGTTCATGTGTGCAGGGTGGTATGGGTGTTTCAGTGTGGTACTGGCGTTCCTCTTCCCGAAGGGGCCCTGCTTCTCCTGGTTGGTGTTGCCGCCGCTGTGTGCTTCGCCATGTTTGTTACACTGGGGTGTGTCCTGCTGTTGCGTGACTTCACTGACATGTGTGCGTCGGTTGTGTGACGTTGGGTGTTGACCGTGAATTGGGCGTTGGGGACATGTCTGTGGCAGGCCTGTCACGTGTCATGTGCGTTCGGGGTGGGGCTGGTGTGTGTGCTGCTTGGTTGTGTCCCTGTGTCTGTGTGCGACGCATGCATGGCGCTGCGGTTGGCCTCTGCGTTGTGCGCATGTGTGGCAGCGTCATCGCCGCTTTGGGGCCGTGACGGGGTCGTTGGTTCCTAGTCCCAGGTGGTGTGTACACATGTGTTACGAGATGTTACAATTTGGCCTGTGTGTCATATGTGGATGCAATGGTGGATGTGTCGTGTACACGCGGGGGTGGGGAGTTGTCCGCTTTTTCCGCCCTTGCACTGTGTGCGCTGTTTGCGTGCACTTGTTGTGTGTGTGCCTACCTGCGTCTTCGCGGTACGTTGCGTCCTTGGTGGTGCATCAGATAGAGCATAGGGAGGGCCTGCAGTGCTGGATTCATGCTCGGGGGTGCCGCTTCTTCGATGTCCGTGCTCGGCGTTCGTGTTACCGCTTCGGTTTGACGTACGGTGTCTCTTAGCCGTGGGATCCGTTTGTTTGCGGCATCGTAATTTGTACGCCGGGCGGTACGTGTTTCGTCGGACGGTGTGTGTCAATTGGGCTGCGCCGCTACGTGTACGGGCGCACTTTGATGGCGGACGGTGTCGCTGGCTTGCCGGCGGTGTTTGGCTGACTTTTCGCATCGTAATCGGGCGGGCGTGTGGACTGCTGCGTGCGGACGGTAACTGGTGGTTTTTGCATCCGCCAGCACGGCGGTAGTGCTTCCGCCCGACATCGTAATGGGCCCCTTGGTATTTTATTCTCCTCCTCTATAAAATCAACAATAACATTGAACTGTAACTTTATTTTAAATTATATTAAAGATAAGACGTCTAAATGGTCTTCATTACATCTTTCATGGTGGGGTAGAATGGATTCCATTAAAATGACAATTGCTCCTAAAGTTTTCTACACCCTCGCCATGATTCCTACTCAATTTTCATTAAAGTTTTATAAAGATGTTGATAGAATTTTATCCAAATTTCTTTGGAACTTTAAACCGCCTCGTATTAGTTATAAAAAATTAAAAATGCCTAAATGCAATGCTGGGTTTGGATTACCTGACTTTTTTCTTTACCATAAAGCCTTTATTTTTAAAACAAAGTTCTATATGGTTTAATCATTCCTTTTTAAACAATTCTCCTATTTGGCTTCATATTGAGAAATCATTGGTAAATCCATTTCCACTCCCCACTTTGTTAACTATGTCTAATAAGTCATAATTTTTTCATAAATCCGTTATCCTTAAGTCCACTAAAATGATTTTTAATGATATAGATTCTATTTTTCTATCTCCTATGTCTATTACTGAAGACCTGTCACTATGGTATAGCAATGTTATTAAATTGAATAGAAATGTTAGTTTCTGGTATTCGTGGATTAATGCTGGTATTTTTTATCTTAAAGATGTATATTCAAACAATGCTTTTATATCATTTGAGATTTTACAAACAAGATTTAATCTACCTCAATCTGATTTTTCTAAATATGAATATTTATGTAATTCCATTTTAGATTCTTTTCCTCAAGATATTCCTTCTAATGTTAAAGCTGATTTATCAATTTACATTCAAACTGTCTCTACTTCATCACATGGTGTTTCTATTTTATATAAAAATTATCTAATTATTTAGGTAGCAACATTGATATGCTTTCAGTATTTTGGAATAATGAACTTTCACTTTCACTGTCCATTGATACATGGAAAGATATTTGGCTTAATAGTATTTCTGGTTGGTTACCTGTTTCGCTTTATCAAACTAACTCTTATATTTTATTTAATTGTTTATGGACTCCATTACGTCTTTTTCAAGCTAAACTTCTTCAATCTGCATCTTGTTGGCACTGTAAATCACACCCTGGTACATTACAGCATATGCTTTTTAAATGCCCTTTAGTTTTTAAGTTTTGGACTGATGTTTGGGATATTATAAAAAAGATATTTAATATCCATGATGATGTTTCTTACAATATGTTAATTTGCAAATCTGCTCTTCTTTCACATAGTTTAAATGAATTAGAAGGTAAACTTTTTAATTTCCTAATATCAGCTGCTTTAAAATCCATTACATTTTGTTGGAAAGATGTTTCGTTATTATCAGTGCATGCTTGGTGGTCATGGGTTATTTTTACAAGAAGAGGAGCTCAATTGTCCTTAACTGGGCTCAATCATAATTCCAATTCTTTTCACTCTTTTTGGATACCTGTTGATGTATATGTATCTTCTTAAACGCTATATTTATAACTAATTTAGCTTTTTATTGATAATATAGTATATTTACTGATTTGATATTGTAGCTCTATTTATAGATAATGTAAAGGCTTTATTATTGATCCCTTCCCCCTCTCCTTTTTATGTTTTCCAAGAATACTTATTTTTTCTTACCTAAAGTAATTCAACAGTTATTCCTGTTAATCTTCTTTATTATAACTAGGTATTTTCGCTTTAGAATATTTGTTTTCTGTATTGTCTGTTACTTGTTTATTATGAAAATTCAATAAAATATTTTGAACTCTAGAAATAGGGGCATACTGAGTTAAGGAGGAAGTGAGTGCAGAGCCAATGATAGTAGGGCCTCCTCTTAGGACTGACATGTCTTGTTCTACATCAGGGGGAGCAACATTGTTCACCTCCTCCTGGCAGATGGTGTCAAATTTCTCCACCCCCCACAGTGGACTTTCCAGTCTCCATATTGAGTCTTTTGGTGGTAGAGAAAGTTTGGCTCAAGGTGGGTGAACTCTCCCTTCTGGCATTTAAAGTTCTTGTGCCCATCTTGCTGTTGAGGATCTTGTTATTTTCCTCTGGCCCTGATCTGTTGTTTGTTGGCCCTCTATGTCCACTGGTAAGGAATAAAGACAAATCAAGGAAATGATGACTGCATATATCTACAATCTCATATGCATAAAATAATTTTCAAGAAGTTTAAAACATTAAATAAGAGAAAGATTGATATTGTGATGATTGTCACTAGACTTTGTCACGGTACTATGTAAACTAAGCCTTACATTTATCACATTGTTGAAGTTATGAGCATATTCATAAAAAATAGGGAGCCATGATTACAAGAAAATTAACCAAGCCTTCTATGCAAGCCATCATTTTTGGCATAGGGAAATATATGTTAGATTGGTTCTCGACCAAAAAACTTACTTTGGCAGCTCCCCCCTTAACATACTGTTTACCATCAAAAAGATTTACTGGCAGAATAGTCTATTCGGTTATGTTTGTGAATAGAATATTAAATATATCCAATAATAAAAAATACACATACATAAAATGCTGTAAAATATTATGCGTACAACTAAAAAACTGCATGTAAGATAGCAAGTTAAAGTTAACACAATGCCAGCTGTTTCTACAATTATGTTGACAAAATAGTAATGTAAAATGAGGCAAAAATCAAATTGTGGTAACTGATGGGAAACACACTCTGGGGTCGATTCCGATCTCGGTCGGAAGGGCTCCGAATCGGATTCGGCTTTACCGGATCCGAGTCGGAGGCTTTGTTTCCGACCGATTCGTACAGTCGTCAGAGCGAGCAAGTACGATGCGAGTGACCGCGAAATCGCCGACCGACTCGTTTCCGGGTCCGAACCGCTCCGTCCGACTCGTTCGAACTCGATTCGTGGCGCGCAATGGAGTCGATTCCCGTAGCCCCCTTCACCCGTAGCCGTACAAGTCGGACACAGGGGGGACCCATGGGTCCCCCCTATACATGCGTGTACGGTGCGGATGGCACCAACGCGTACCCACTACAGGGGGCCCCCTTGTGCGCAACATACCCATTGAGTCAATGGGAGCCCATGTACACGTGGTACGACCGGCTCCCATTGACTTCAACGGGAGTCCGCCCGAACCGAGTCTGGCAGCATACGGCTGCATCGTACTCGTTCGGTCGGACTGCAGGGGTCCGGCTCGGTCGGAAAACATTCCGGATCCGGATCGGTCGGAGAGCTTTCCGACCCAGATCGGAATCGGCCCCTCAATCTATTAAGGTCACATTGTTTTCCATTGTGCCAATATAATATCACTATTTAAAAATAATTGATTCTAAAAAACAAAAAAATATATGTAAACAATCATTCGATCCATATGTATAACAGAACACCATATGGCACAGAAAACATGAATATAATAATAAAATGTTAACCTGTAGACATTACAGGACAGTACTTTCAAAACACGTATACACTTATGTTATCAGACACAAATTACACTTATCACTTCTCTTCTGCTCAATCGCTTCCAGTTGAGCATGGCGGTCAGCCAGGGTATTTTTAGTTCCCTGTTTTGAACTGGTGTCTTTCAGGCGTGCAGCGATGTGTGAGGGATAAAAGGCCAAGCCCATCCTGAATTTTGATGTGTGCCCAGTGCCGATGGTCCTTCCAATGCTTGGGCCGCACCTTTACTCTGCAGTGTGGAGAGCCACTACACTGTATGTGTGCCAATGTTTCTCCAAATATGAGCCTTCATTGCAATGCTCGCTGTATTTCTAAACCGCCAATGAGCAGAATCTATTTCTAGAAGGCCACCTTGCAAATGATATTCAACTCCTCATTCATAAAGCTGGGGACCCTCTCTTCTTGTTCTTCAGAGATTAGGGGAGTTTTTAATCACCAAGGAGCGATTACGATGCCGTCCGGACCCGCGTCCGACCGGCATCGTAGCGGAAGCGGGACCACCCAACAAGGAGTCGGAGGTCCCGCTTCCCAGATTGCGATCTGACCGCCGTGTTTGGCCGTTGGATCCTGTATTTCTTTCATTGTGGCTTGTGCTGCCACTCACAGCACATGCAGCAATGGAAAAAATGCAGAGTTTAAACATCCCTGCACTGTGTGGCAGGCACCATGTGGTGCCTCTCATATGGTGCAGGGATGTTTTGGGGGGCACCACTGGTGCCCCACAGGCCCATAGCAGAGGGCCAGGTGGTAAGGGGGCACTGCTAGGGACCCCTAAATTCACTTTCCACCTGCATTTCCATGGCGGGCGGACCACCTTGAAAGGGCAGGTGGAAAGCAAAATGTAATCCAGATTCCCGACGGTGGATCCGAGGCTGGCTCCGCTGCCATTTGTGGATTAAATTTCCGACCAGTTCCCTGATGGTGTCTGTGAGCCCGTAGGAAGCGGAGTGGTATTCCACTGCGGGTTCCCCTCCGACTGCCTGTATCATAATACAGAGGTCGCACGGAAACCTCTGATGTATGCTGGAAAGCCTCAGACGAGCTGTCGGATGGCTATCCGTCCAACATCATAATGAGGGATCACTGACATAATATCGATTACCAAAATATCCCCATACACACATATCGACATCCTATCTTTATAATGAAAGTATAAAAATATCGAAAAAATAATATCGATGTAAAAATATCAATGTACAAAATATCAATTTTTATATATAAAAAATAATGTTAAATAAATTAAAGAATAAAATTAACTTTAAAAAAATTATTTAGATGTAATGTACATTTTAACAAATATAATAAATAAATGTAATTAAAGATTTAAGCATACATATATAAAATGTAATATATAAATATATATTTATTTTAAAACAATTAATAAACTGATCATTTTAATTTATTTTAAATGGTATAAATATATAAAAAAATTACAAATGAATATATATATACATACACCTATAACATAAAATCTAATGAAAAAAAATTATATTATAAATTAAAACATTAAAATATTTAATAATTATTAAACTTACATTTTGCACTCCATTGAGTGCAACAGTAGGGAAAGTGTTGGATAGCATAGGGGTAAAAATTACTATTCCCACTCCAGTGAGTGCAACAATAGGGAAAGTGTTGGATAGCGGATCGGTAAAAATGACTATTCCCACTCCAATGAGTGCAACCGTAGAGAAAATGTTGGATAGCGGAGGGGTAAAAATTACTATTCCCACTCCAGTGAGTGCAACAGTAGGGAAAGGGTTGGATAGCGGAGGGTAAAATTACTATTCCCACTCCAGTGAGTGCAACAGTAGGGAAAGTGTTGGATAGCGGAGAGGTAAAAATTACTATTCCCACTCCAGTGAGTGCAACAGTAGGGAAAGTGTTGGATAGCGGAGGGGAAAAAATTACTATTCCCACTCCAGTGAGTGCAACAGTAGGGAAAGTGTTGGATAGCGGAGGGGTAAAACTTACTATTCCCACTCCAGTTAGTGCAACAGTAGGGAAGGTGTTGGATAGCGGAGGGGTAAAAATAACTATTCCCACTCAAATTACTGCAACAGTAGGGAAAGTGTTGGATAGCGGAGGGGTAAAAATTACTATTCCCACTCCAGTAAGTGCAACAGTAGGGGAAGTGTTGGATAGCGGACTGGTAAAAATTACTATTCCAACTCCAGTGAGTGCAACAGTAGGGAAAGTGTTGGATAGCGGAGGGATAAAAATTACTGTTCCCACTCCAGTGAGTGCAACAGTAGGGAAAGGGTTGGATAGCGGAGGGGTAAAAATTACTATTCCCACTCCAGTGAGTGCAACAGTAGGGAAAGTGTTGGATAGCGGAGAGGTAAAAATTACTATTCCCACTCCAGTGAGTGCAACAGTAGGTAAAGTGTTGGATAGCGGAGGGGAAAAAATTACTATTCCCACTCCAGTGAGTGCAACAGTAGGGAAAGTGTTGGATAGCGGAGGGGTAAAACTTACTATTCCCACTCCAGTTAGTGCAACAGTAGGGAAAGTGTTGGATAGCGGAGGGGTAAAAATGACTATTCCCACTCAAATTACTGCAACAGTAGGGAAAGTGTTGGATAGCGGAGGGGTAAAAATTACTATTCCCACTCCAGTAAGTGCAACAGTAGGGGAAGTGTTGGATAGCGGACTGGTAAAAATTACTATTCCAACTCCAGTGAGTGCAACAATAGGGAAAGTGTTGGATAGCGGAGGGATAAAAATTACTGTTCCCACTCCAGTGAGTGCAACAGTAGGGAAAGGGTTGGATAGCAGAGGGGTAAAAATTACTATTCCCACTCCAGTGAGTGCAACAGTAGGGAAAGTGTTGGATAGCGGAGAGGTAAAAATTACTATTCCCACTCCAGTGAGTGCAACAGTAGGGAAAGTGTTGGATAGCAGAGGGGTAAAAATTAATATTCCCACCGAAGTCAATTCAAAATTAAAAACAAACAAAATATCAATTACAATACAAAAAATGTTAAAAAGAAAAAAAGAAAACATATATAAAAATATTAAAAATTACAAAAGATAGAAACATATTATAATGTTACAAACATCTAAAAATTACCTACAAACATTATTTTATAAAATGTAAAAAATTATTTACAGACAAATAACGATATTTAATAGAAATTAATTATAATCAAAAACATTAATTGTTACATAAAATTAATATTTCTTATTTCCTACCCTATAACACCACACAATTCACAACACACATCTAAATTTCTAAAAAAGTGTACCTCCATAATTAAAATAATTAATTTTCAAATAAACAAATATTATTAATTAAAAAACAAATTAAAACAGATAAAAATTAATTTACTCACCAAACATTACCCCTATAAAACCAAAATCCACACACAAAATAAAAGTAATCAATATCCATAAATATTTCTCAATTAATGAATGAATAATAATGAGCAACTAATTATTAATTAATAAAACCTAAAATACTTTCCACCCTCTACCCCAATAAACACAAAACACACCTAAAAATCATTACATAATTTCCATAACTGAATTTTACATTATTAAATTATTATCAATTAACAACAACTTATTAATTAATTTAAAAGAATTTACTTCCCACCCTTTACCACTATAAACCCCACAACTCTCATCTCAAATTAATTACACAATGGCCATATTTAATGTTTAATTAAATAATTAATTTTAAATAAATTACTTCCCACTGTATTCCCCTATAAACCCCACCAACCATTCCTAAAAAATGACACAATTAACATAATTAATTATTAATTAATTAATTAATAATAATTAGCAAACAATTGATAAATTATTATAAATACATTAATTCCCACAATTAACACGATAAATTAAATAAATACTAAATTATAAAAATTATTACATTTATTAAAATTAAATATCATCCCACTCTATTCCCCTATAAATCCACAACCCGCTCCTACAAATATGACACAATTAACATAATTACCAATTAATGAATAATAATTAACAACCAAATAATAATTAATTAATAATAAATTAATTCCCACTGTTAACACTATAAAATCTAAATTAAATAAATACTAATAAATAAAAAAATATTAATTAATTTATTATAATAAATTACTTTCCACCCTATTCCCCTATAAACCCACTACAGAACTAAAAAACGCAAAATTTAATTAACATAAAACTAATCACTACTAAACATTTAACACATATATTAAAAAACAAAAGCAATACTTATACAAAAAAATAGATCACATACTTTTAAAATACATACTAAAATACATAACACTAATTTAAAAATTGATATTTTAAACCACTATAGTTTTGCAAACAATATTACTAACTTCGATATTTTCAAAAATGATATTTCTTACCTTAAAGTCGACATTCTTGACCACGATATTCTTGCTGTCGATATTTCTGTATCACGATATTTCCAAGTCGATATTTGTGTATGTCAATATTTAAAACTCAATATTCTGTCTGTGCACCCATTATGAGGCCCTAAGTGACAGCAGGAGGGAGGCGGATGGTGTTCTGGTGGGAGGATGGCTCAGAATGACCTCAAAATTGCAGATTTCCAGTTCCTAACTTCCTGTTTGTATAAGTAGGTGGAGATCTGTGCTACGAGAATAGAGGTCTTCACCTTACACGCAAAGCCCTGTGGAAGTCTCCAAAAACATAGGAGGAGTATGTTAACTATTAAAGGGAGTTTATTTATAATATGTGAAACCACACTTTAAGTTTTAAACATGTATGTGTATATATTTGTATAAACTAGCTGAATTTCTTTAGTTTAATGTTTAATGCACATATAAAATGTTATAAAATAAGTGTGAAATTGAAGTCTTTGTGACAATCTGCTAGTCTTACTGTATTATAACAGGACGGTATACGTGTACTGTTGAAAATTTGCCCTTTGTGCAGGGATACTCCAGATTTGTGCCTTCCACTGCTGAACCCATTTTAGTTGGCCATAGGACTCTGTGCGATTTCACCTGCTAACCAGTGGTAAAGTGTCTGTGCTCTCCTCTTTACACATATTGGAATTGGCAAACCCCAAAATGACATCCATGAGGAAGAGAATGACCTGGTAATGGTGCCAGAGGAGGCTGAAGGACCCACGGAGTGAAGTCATCCTCTTTTTCCTTTGCTAAGAGCAGTGTTTCCTCCCACAGCCTGACCCCTGCAGAGTTGGAGGACATGCAAGCATGAAATTCACAGTCACGCATAGCAAGCACTGTATTTCATACCTGAAAATTAAACTGTATATTTTGGGTGGCAAACCTGAAAGTAGGATCCTCATCAAGAAAACCTCATGCAATTCTATACTGCATGCCAAGAGTTCACACCCCCATTAACAAATTAAAGCAATGCCTATGGAAGAGATGATGAGAGCTAGAAAAATTGTAGCAATAATGATGAATTAATTGATAATGTAATGGATATTAAACAGAGGTCTATGTATGAGATATGAACATTCCCTAATAGAATTAGTGGGTTGGAAGGCACTCCAGCTTGATCGAACTTTGCTACTTAAAGACCCTAAGAAGAACAAGCATAAGAAGAATCATTTAAGAATATTAACTAAATATGGCAGTGATGTGGGTAAACTAAGCTGCATTACTTAAAACACATTTATACATGTTAAAAGAAGCCACAATAATAAATGAGTGGATCAATTCTCATCCAAGTGTGCTTACTGTAGCAGCATGACCCTTAAAAACAATATTAGCTCCACCTATCTCAGCTTGGTGAAGACTACACACTGGTCGAATGTGTTGGACTTGGGCCTTTCTGCAGGGTCATCCCTAAACGTTTTGTCATCAATCTTATTTTCTGAACCCGTTTTGTTGACTATTGTGGGGCCGATTCCGATGTCGGACGGACTCAGGTCCGTCCGACATCGGTCAGGAGCCGTAACCGACTGACCTGCTGTCGTCGGTTACGGCCCTGCAAGTACGATGCGACCGAACCCTGTTCGGTCGCACTCGTATACTACACAATGGGAGCATGCATTCCGAGCGGAATGCATGCTTGCATTGTGGAAAGCAGGAGTGCAGTTCATCCCTGCACCCTGTGGCCGGCACCCCAAGGTGCCTGCCACCGGGTGCAGGGATCAACAGAGGGGCACCATAGGTGCCCCCAGGCCGTCATTCGGCGGCCTCGCACCCATGGGGGCCCTACTGGGGGCCCCCAAAGACAGTTACCGACTGCCTTTTCGTGCCGGAAAGACCGGCACGAAAAGGCAGTGAAATACTGCCATCGTACTCCTCGGTCGTGAAGAGGTGGCCGGGGAGTACTGAAGGATTTCCGGACAGCGGACGGGCTCTCCGAGCCCGTCGTAAGCCATCCGGAAATCCCAGTCGGATTCCTTTCCGACCGAGCCCATCAGAATGGCTCGGTCGGAAAGGAATCCGGCCGGCACGTTCCGATTCGGTCGGAAGGGCTCCGACCATCGTTCGGTGCCCTTCCGGCCGAAATCGGAATCGGCCCCTAGGTCTCTGCCCACATTACCACCTAACCAGTGCTGAAGTGCGTGTGCTCTCTCCTTTAAACATGGTAAAATTGGCTTATACCCAATTGGCACATTTAATTATTTTGTCTGTCATTAGTAGAGTGGTACTACATGTTCCCAGGGCCTGTTAATTAAATCCCACTGGTGGGCCTGCAGTACTGATTGTGCCACCCACATATGTAGCCTTTAAACATGTTCCAGGCCTGCAAGTGCAACCTCTTTTTGCAATTTTAAACTGTCATTTCGACCTGAAAAAATAAACTTTCTGCCAGGCCTAAGCCTTCTTTTTTTAATACATATAAATCACCCCTAAGGTAGGCCATAAGCAGCCAATAGGGCAGAGTGAAGTGTATTTACAAATGTGGACATGTACTTTTCAATTTTACATGTCCTGGTAGTGAAAAATTCCAAAATTAGATTTTCACTACCAAGAGGCCTGCCTCTCCCAGAGTACAGCATTGAGTTGCCTTATTATAAGTGCCAACTTTTGATTGGGAACAGGTTAGCATTTCATATCTGTGATTTAGAAATTGTCTTCAATGGTCGGATTTTAAGTGACAATTTTGAAAATGCCACTTTCAGAAAGTAGGTTCAAGTTCAAGTTTGTTTATTTGATTTAGTTCTCAACTGAGAACCACAAATATTTAATACATGATATAAAGGTTTAAACAGTAAAATAATAAAAGTTTTCATTCTAATACAAAGTTAAAAAGGATTTAAAAAATTTAAATATATTATAACATACAAATTCATTTGGGGAACCTTGCAAAGCGTGATCAAGTCCTGAACAGAGGTGATTCTACATTTTATATAAATTGGTTGTAGAAATCTTTTTCTTGCTTCTACGACTAACGAATTTGGGCAAGTAAACAACAAATGTTCCAAGTCTTGCTCCCCTCCATTGCATAAATTACAGAGACTACTAGATCTTTCTTTCGATAGCCACTTGCAAGTAAAAGATTTTAGAGGGAGTATCTCAAATCGGAGCAATACAATCGATCTCCTAACTCCATGCTTTAGGTTAAAATACATATACTGTTGTGTTTTCTTATAGACCAAAGTTCCAGCGTATTTTTTATATAGTGACAAATTGGCGCAGTGCTGAACGTCAAGGTCAAAGCTTAATCTTGGAGTGAAGTTTTTTAAGAAAAGCTTCAGCTGGGCAGGGGTCCATGATTGTAACAAGTCTGTATTAACATTTGATAATTTAAAAGCAGTTGAGACATTCCTACCGAATACGTATTTTAAAGTTCCTTGGTCAAATGTCTCTATTTTGAGTAGGGAACGCAGCGTTCCTTCTTCCGCATGAAGGAGGTTATATGCCCATCTGATAACGTTGCTAATTCCTCTAGCATGGGAACTGACTAGTGAAAATTCTAGGCGAAGAGCTTGTACCGGGACTGCTTGGGACATCTTTGCGAGTTTCTGTAAGATCTTCCCTTCTTTTAGATCTAGATGTTTCCATTGTTCTAAAGGGATATGTTCTAGAGCATATGAAAGCACTGGCGGAATCTTGGCAATATAAACCTGGAGTAGCGAAGAGAAGTGTCTTTGGCCCGTCGAGGCATATAAACGTGATAGTGCCCCGCGTGGACGTCGGCTTTCCGGATTAAGTTCTGTACATGGAGCACGTTTTGTAGGGACTTTGTAAAGATTCGACCTAGATAGGTGTACTCGTTTGTCACTTCCACCGATTTTCCCCTAAAGTCCAGTTGAATTTGATACTCCGTTTCCTTCCCGAGAATGGAACTATTTTTGTTTTTACGATATTCGGTATTAGATAATTTTCCTCCGTATACTTATGGAGTGCTTGCAGGCTTCTTTGCAGACCGAATGGTGTTAGGTCTAAAATGATTACGTCGTCTGCATACATCAAGGTGTGAATTTTGTGGAGAGCAATTTTAGGTGGAAAATTGCAGATCTGTTTAAAACAATCAGGTAGATCGCTGAGATATAAGGAAAACAATAAGGGGGCTAGAAGGCATCCTTGTCTAAGGCCGTTTAGGGTCGGAATTGGGTTTGTGAGACCCTTCTCCCTCCCCATTTGGACCTGACACCAAGTCCCGGAATATAATGATGTTATTACGTGGAGTAAGTGATCCGGAATACCCATTCTGCTAAGCTTTCTCCAAAGCGTTCCTCTATCCACCCTATCGAATGCGGTGGTAAAGTCGACAAAAGCGGCATACACAACCTGAGATTTTGAGGACACATATTTGTCCAGTATGGTTTGTAATACAGCGATGTTATCGGTGACCGAGTGCTTTGGTCTGAATCCGGCTTGAAATAAGGGAATTAGACCTGATGAGAAGGCCCAATCTTTGAGGTGGTCTAATACTGTTGCTGCAAAGATCTTTCCTGTTGCATCCAGGAGAGCTATCTGCCTGTAGTTGCTGGGATGCAGCCTTGAACCCTTCTTGTGTATAGGGATTACAATGCTTCCCTTCCAAGATTTAGGGATTTCCCCTGTTGTAAAGATGTGGCTATAGAGGGAGATAAGAATTTGCTCCATGCTCTAGGATTGCTTTGGAGAACTCTAATCGGGATTTGGTCCGGGCCCGTTGCTCCCGTCGATTTTGCCTTTTTTATATGTAACTCAATTGAAAAGGGACTTGGTGCTCCGAAATCTGATGTACTTACTCCAAAAATTCTTGCTGGGCTGTTATTCCTTTCTGAAATAATATTTAATTTGTATAGATTGGTTAGGTATGATTCCCATTCTGCCGGGGGACCGGGATAGATTGTAATGCTTTTTTGTACCTATTTCTTTGGCAATTATATTCCAGTATTCACGTTGGTTATTCTGTTTTGCTGCTATCTGGATGTCAACCCAGTTTTTATCCTGGATTTTTCCTTGTTTTTTTTTTTCAATTTGTTTATTTCTAATTGTTTAGATGCAGAGTATTCAACAAACTGCAACCTTATTAGTTTATTTAATTGCTTTGCATTAGTGACCAAGTTCGATTTTTTGTTTTGGTTCTTTGTTGGGCCCCGCTGTTTTAGTTTTTCTTGTAATTCTTGTATCAACGTTTTGGTAGCTATTTCAAAGTTTTTTATCGGGTTTGTAGAATGAGTTGTCTGTAATAGATATATCATGTCTATTGCGTTAATAATTTTGTTGAGTGTCGATGAATTCCACTGGATCCGTCCTTGGATTTGATTGACCATAACTGTACTATGAGTATACATGATGTGTCCTGATAATGCAAGTTGTGTTTTCCACTCTGTATCTGCTTGCAGGATTGCATGAGTCGCTTCCATGTGTGAAGTTAATCTTAAGTTGTAAAACAGTGCCAAACAGATCCGAGCTACAGATCATGTAATCCAGGATAGAGGAGCTACAATTCCCTTGTCTTGTAGGTGATGCGGGAATGTCTCCTTCTACATTGCCATTTAATATAACTCCGTTTAACGTCGGGAGTGAGGCTAATAAGATTTTCCCTCTTTTGTCGGCTTTGTATTCTTTGGGAAATAAAGGGGTGGATATTGCCAGAGATTCTTCTTTGTCCCAGTTTGCCCATTTTCAAGCAACTCGTTTGATATTTTTCCATTGAAGTCGCCTGTAATAAAAAATGACGGGTAGCCTTGTACCTCTACTACCTTTTCGATTTCTTCGAGGATTTCTATTGCAAGTGCATCCATTTTTGCGCCGGGGGGGATGTAAACATTGAAATTAAGTAGATCTTTTGGTTTTTCTTGTGGGATGATCTCAAATTTGATTTTTATACATTGAAAGTTCATTGAATCGATTGGGATTATTTCTTGGGCCCACCTGTTGTCTTCGATAAGAAGAATTGCTATCCCACCTTTCGTGTGACCCCGATCGACCTGCTCTGCGGGGATATCATAAACGTAGTATTCTTCATGGTCAAAATTTGTTGTAGACCAGGTTTCTTGTATGGCCACTATCCCTGGATGGTCTTTTGTTATTACAGCTAATTTTTCTTGTGTTTTTCCGGCAATATTCCATGAAGTAGGTATTTTCCTGGTGTCTATTCCTGGGTCACATGACTGGGTGTAGTTGATAGTTAACCTTTGTTTATTCCTCCTAGACAGCTACACAATAGAGTGATTAGGTGTGTCTGGATGGGCCATCAACTGGCAGGACAGGAGGGTGAAGCATGACGCAGCCCCACTTGCAACTGATCAGGCTCTGTACTGCCTTCACACAAAGGGCTCGTTTGCGCTGCATTGTTCATGCAGCCTGCTTGGAACCACAACAGGGGAGGTAGGAAACTTCAAGGGCTTCAAAGGGAATTATCTAGAAACTTCTCCTACATCAACATGGGCACCAGTTATAAATATTAGACCTTCAGACCCAACTCTTTAGTACACGCCTGACTCTGTGGATACTACAGAAGATGGACGGCTATGGTGCTTTGCTGCAAGAAGACTGCCATTCTGTCAACCTGCTACTCTGCTGCTCTGCTGCCTGCTGCCCTGCTTGCTGCGAAGGAAGACTGGCCTTGCACCCTTCCTCCTAGGCTGAAGTGACTCCTGTTTTAAGCTACAGGGACATGATAGGTTAGAGAGGCTCCTTGCAACTGCCCAGCTGCTGCCTGGACCTACCACTGGACCTGGATGAGCTTCTTCCAGAGTGACTTCCTGGACCCAGGAAGAGCCCCTCAGGTCCTGGACCCTTGGTGTGGCATCAGCTAAGCACCTCTCCACCATCTACAAACACTTCAACCAGCAACCAACCCGCGGCAACTTCGATGAACTCCTCAACAGCAGCGACTCCACCTCAAACACTATAATCACTATGTGGGATCAACTAACCACACAAACCACTGCTACCATCATGAGCTCCACCCACTCAGGAGCACACAGAGACCCCTACCCCCACTACATGTTCAACCTGGGGATTAACTCCATCACTAAGGAACTGATCACCATCCTCAACTCATCCATCACCCGTGCCCCCTTCCCAGAAGGATGGAAACACGCAGAAATAAAACCTCTGCTAAAAAAAACTACAATTGACCCAGAAGAACTCAAGAATTACCGGCCCATCTCCCTGATCCCGTTCCCGGCTAAAATCCTGGAAAAAGCAATAAATAGGCATCTCTCCAACCACGTAGAGATCAACAACCTCCTGGATCCATCCCAATCGGGATTCTGCACTAATCACAGCATAGAAAAAGCCCTAATCGCAGCCACAGATGACATCCGATCTCTCCTAGATCTGGGAGAGACTGCAGCCCTGATCCTCCTCAACCTCTCTGCAGCTGCAACACCATGTCATACTACACCATCTTACATGGATTCCATCAGATGGGGATCCAAGGAAATGCCCTTAAATGGATTGCTTTCTTTTGTCACAGGAAGAACCCAGAGCGTCCGCCTCCCGCCTTACACCGCAGGCGTCCTCACTGAGTCCAACCCTGTTCAACACATACATGGCCCCCCTAGCTACACTGGTCAAATCCTATGGTATGAACATCATATCATACGCTGACGACACTCGGATCATCCTCTCCCTATCCTCAAACCCATCTTACACCAAAACCAATCTCCACAGGTGCATGACCAGTGTAGCCAACTGGATGCAAAACAAATTACCCAAACTCAGCACCGACAAAACAGTGGTACTCATCTTTAGGAGCAACACCTCCCAATGGGACGACTCCTGGTGGCCAGTGGAACTGGACCCCTCACCCACTTCCACAGACAACACCAGAAACCTCGGCATCATACTCAAAAACCAGCTCCCCGTGAAAAAGAAGCAGATAAATGCTGGCTCCTCAGCCTGCTTCCTCACCCTCTGCATGCTCCGGAAAATATTCAAATGGCTCCCCATCAACACCAGACGCATCGTCACCCAAGCCCTCATCACCAGCTGCCTGGACTTCGAAAACTCCCTCTACGTAGGCATCACCTCACAAGTACTAAACTGACTGCAAACCATCCAAAACGCTGCAGCCAGGCTCATTTCCAACCTCGAGAGAAGAGCCCACATCACCCCCACCTCAGAGCACTCCACTGGCCCCCTGTCCAAAAAAGGTGCCAGTTCAAACTGCTAACCCAAGCCTACAAGGCCCTGTACAACAAAGGACCAGCCTACATCAACCACAGACTGAACTTCCACCAACCCAGCAGACAACTACGCTCTGATTCCCTCTCCCTTGCCCTCACATCCCGCTTCCCCTAAAGCAGAGGCGGCAGCTGCACCTTCTCCTACACTGGAATGGCCTCCCACTCCACCTCTGGACTGAACCCATCCTACAGAAGTTCAGAGATGGCCTAAAAACCTGGATGTCTGACTTACAACTCCCAGCAGCGGCCCCCTGTTGTATTCCGCTTTAGGTGTCTGTATTTAGGTTTTCCTGAAACATGTCCTTATATAGGTACAATTCGCATTGCCCTTATATAGGCATAGATTCCCAGTCCTTATTTAGGCATTAGCCGTGCACTCCAAATACAGGCATGGTCACCGACATCCGTCCACCCTAACGTCACAACGAGTTCTTAGAAACCAGACCCTTAAGCTCTTGGGAGTTCCCTTAGCACAGGATTATTGATTTCTCCAAGAACTCATCTATTATGCATGAACCACTATACCTTAAGGGTTCATTCCTGACGTCTTCCTCTGTCCGACTTCACGCCAATGCTAACATTCCAAGGCACCTACCAGGAATAAATATACCTTCCCTTGCCCAAGCAAGTTAGAGGAGACCTCGACTTCAGCGGAACCCGTATCCCGGCCTGACGCAGTGAGAAGACGATGTAATTCCTGCTCACAGAAGAATCCAGCTTCCAGTGTTCTGACTCCCTTCGCGGGGTGTTAGAGTTCCAGATCCGGCAAGAGATTCCCACCTCTCTCATTCTCAAGGTATGGAGCTGACTAGAACCTAGAGGGACTCTTGGCATACTAGACTTAACATACTCTTAGTATACCATACTAGAGAATACTCCACCTACTTCTTACCTTTCCCTACACCTAGATTAGGTTAGGTACATTGGGGTAGAACTAGCTTAGAGACGCATCGTATGAGTACTCGCATTTTTAGCTCATGTTATTTATGTACGTGAATATATGCTAAAAGATAATGCTAGCGCAGTATTATTTATTTCTACTGCTTACGCTGTACATTATTTATCTTGCATACTGTCTTGTGATCATAACAGCACATCTCTTACACGAGAAACAAGACTATTCAATAAAACCTTTTTATTGAAACGCCCGTCGTCTCTTTCTGTGTAACTCTGTAGAAACTAAGCATGCACGATTGACTGAGTGAAACTGTTATCTATTGTTTCCACGATTCTGAGACGTGTTCCGATTCTAAAGGGAAACAAAGTAGTCATGTTTATGCGGTTGCCAGAAACTACTCCCTTCTTGTTCTCAAGGAGTTTCTAGTGGCCTCTGAGCTAGCTGGCACAAAAGTAATTAAGTCTAATATACTCGATAGGGACATACCGACCTCAGTCCTATGTCAAGCCTATAGGTTATATTATTCCAATGCGCAGAGCCTATTAGGGAAATAGGAACTACACTACATGGCACCCAAACGTTTGGTAAGGCAGTAATTTAACGCTAGATACTGAGTAACTCAGTCGTGCCTTTCTCAGAGACCCCTACTCACATACTCCATAAGACGTCTGGAGTGGGTAGGGTTAAATATCCGCCAAAACTAAATAGGACAAAAAACCCTATATATTATTTGCTTGGTTTGATCAACGTTGAAGGATACAGTGTTCCAAAATATTGTGCACCTTATCTTTTGTTTCCTTGAAACTTGTTCTACATTTTCAAAAAACAAATGTCCATACACGGGGACAATAACACCGAGAACGGTGTAGCTGCGGCTGACCCAGTCGTAACAGCTTTTAACTTTACAGCTTTAAATAAAGCCGAGGAGGGTGTTATAGACATTTATCCAAACTTAAGAAGAGCCATCACTCTAAAACTTATAAAACACGGCCTACCACCAAGAGGCAGTAGAGCAGTTTTCGTGATAGAGGCACACAATTCCTTTCAGACAGAGGTATTCTACTCATGGATAGTATTCCCTGAATCAAATCCAGTAACAAAACTGTTTCACTTCTACAAAGAAGATGAACCACCAGAGGAATACATTCCTTTCGAGGATATTGAAATTCCACTAACATACCAGGAGCATCAGCTCTGGTTTAAAGGTGCCCTAAAACGTCAGAGAAACATTACCAGGCTTGGTTCACTAGGTAGACCAGGAGCAACATGGCCGATTCTAGCCGGCTACACACCTCATCCTGACATCGATATAATGTCAGACGAGGAATGACTTACTCAACTTACAGAGTTAATAAAAATTTACAGACAATTGGTCCAATATGTCATGCGGACTTTCACAGTCCAACCACCATTAACCATTCCAAATCAAACCCCTCAACAGGGGAATACACTAAAAATTACACCACAGACTCTATACACAGTCATGGGTAAAATGCCCACAAAACGTGAGCAAATTCCGTTCTGGATAGCTAAAAAAATTACTCAAATCAAAGCAGTATTTCCAAATACTAGCCCTTATGAGAAACACAGAATCCTAACAATCTGTTTACCAATGGGGATCACACCACAACTGGAAGACTGCACCACTTGGGGCTCAGTCTTTGCAGCCATCTATACTAAAACACATGGTGTTCCGTCAATTGCAGTAATACCAGATGTCCTGAAACAAATTCAAAACAAATACGGGGCAGAGCCTGCTCTGAATTTAGGTATGAAATCACTGAAAAACTTCGACCAGGTCTCAACAATAATATTATCTAATATTAAAGGGGAGGCAGCATCAGTGGCGATCCGCCAACGATTAAGGGAATTTGATGTTACAGAACATCAAACAGAACTACCCAGAATTATAGAACAATCTTATGCAGAATTAGGCAGGGATAGTTTGGGTGGAAGACCATTGAAGCCAAAACTATCTGAAAGTCCTGAGAAGGACTCTATTAAACAAACTCCTACATCTTCTAAAAAGAAGTGGGAAACTAATAAACAAAATTCAAACGAGAAACGTTCTCAATCCCGAGGTAGGTCTCCTCAAAGGAGCCCTCTGAAAGGAGGTATAACCTCAGGAATAGGGATAATTTAAGAAAACCTGACAGGTATCAAGACACTGATACACGTTCCTCTCGTACCTTTCAGATATCGTCACAGACATCGGAAAGAAGAGGACGGTCAGAACATAGAGAAGAACGCGTGAAATCAAAAGATGACAAACCCGTTCAGAAAATAAATCAAAACCTCAATTCTCAAAAAAGAAGGTAGCAGGTCTGAAGATCAGACATGCCGAGGATACTGAGAACACAACTCAAGAACGGAGAATGGGCTCAGACAATACTGGACAGTGCAGCAGAAGTCACAATAGCTCGCCAGAACCTGAAGGAACTTCTGGAGATAGTGGACTTGAATGAGTACATCACAGTAGAGACTGTAGACACCAGGGTTAGTACTCCACAAAAGTTATATGAAATAACATTCCGAATGGCGGGAGACATACCAAGAAAGGTGAAAACACTCTTTTGGGAAAAACTTTCAAGGGGTTATGATATACTTCTAGCAGAAAAAGACTGGCCACCACAATTTGTCAGGGAGTGCCCACATGGTGAGGACATTATTATGCCTGCCTTCTCCAACCATATTCCAAGTCACCTAAAATATACTTATGCCAGGAAATGGGCAGTTGCCCAGGCCCCAGCATTATACAAAAATCATGTAGGATGGGATGAGGACTCACCTCACCATAAAATACATCTAAAAAATGAACCTACTGCACAAAGGCAGTACCCAATAAAGCAAGAAGCTAAAAAACAGGTCAGGGAGATCTTAGATCAACTTGAATACCAAGGGGTGATTGAAACATGCACCTCCTCAATGAACAATCCTTTGTTTCCTGTCTCCAAACCAGACAATACATATCGTCTAGTTTTGGATTACAGACACTTAAACACTTGTTCTAAAACATTTGCAGTGCAAAATGCACATAGTACAGCATTAATGAATAACATTGTGCGTAAAAATATAAAACCCATTGGACATTTCAAATGGTTTCTTTTGTTAAAACATAGCACCTGAAAGCAGGTACTTAACAGCTTTCTCAATAATGGGGACCCAGCGTCAATTTTGTCGACTCCCACAAGGGTTCTAGAGCAGCCCGGGGTTATTCTCAGCGAGGGTAACAGAGTTACTACAAATTTATGATAATGAGGCATTGTCATATGTCGATGACATCTATCTGACAGACGATGACCTGGATAGGCACTTGAACAGGGTGAGCACCATCATATTGGGCTTCGCCTCTGAGGGCTATAAGTTCAACTTTAAAAAATCCAGAATTGCCCATTTCAATGTCTTTTTTCTAGGATATGAGCTTTCAAGTGAAGGCAAGAGCTTGGCAGCCAACTTTTTAGAAAGGTGTGCGCTGCTCCAACCTCCTAAAACGCTGAAAAACTTACAATCCATCCTGGGTTTCCTAAATTTTGGAAGAACTTACATTCTGAATTACGCAGAAAGGGTTAAACCTCTCTACGCATTAATCAAACCTGAATTTTCAATCAAAAATTGGACACAGGAACACACAGAATTCTTGCGTTCACTCCAACCTAACATGTTAGCAACAAATCACTTACAAACACGCGTAAGTCAACGCAACTTAGTGATCCGAATAATTTCGGGTCAATGCGGATTCACCTATTTAACATTTAATGAGGGTGAAAAAGTACCAATAGCATACAAATCACATTTGTATACACAAGCAGAATTGCGCTTCACTTCAACAGAAAAAATACTGACAGCAGTTCAAACCGCTGTAGCAAAATTAAGAGCTCTAGCCCAAGGGAAACGCATTATTGTCGTAACCCCAGTACCGGCTTTAGAGGCGGTTACAAAAGCGAGCATTCCAAATGCAAAAGCATTACATCCTAGATGGATACAATGGGTTAATTCTCTTGCTGCAACAGATGTTGAATATGTTTTTGATCCTGATTAAAAAACACAAGCGTTCCTGCAATATGAATATGAATGTCCTCTGCCCACTGAAATTCTGCCTCTCGATCAGTATGAATTTATAATTTACACTGACGGATCCGCACAACCCGCTACAGGGAGTAAGCAAGCTTACAGTGCAGCGTGCGCAATCGTTAAAGGTCGCATGCGCAATGGCAACTTCAGACCAATGGTCACTAAAACTCAATCTCTAGGAGATTGCACAGCTCAGCAAGCTGAACTACAAGTATTCAAACTGGCACTTGAAAGTACAGATCGCGAATTCCCCACACTAATAGTGTGCGATTCTTTCTACTGTGTTCAGTCGTATAATGAATATATACAAAATTGGCTTGAAAATGGGTTCAAAGATGCAAAAGGTGGCACAATAAAGCATAAAATGCTTTGGGAACAAGTAGTTCAGTTAAAAAACGAACTACCAAAGGCTCACGTGATACACACGCTGAGTCATCAACGTGATGGCGTTCACGTTGCAGGGAATTCATTGGCTGATGAAGCCGCAAAGGAGGCAGTTCAGACGGCTTCCGTAGCTGTGATCACTCGTTCAAAAACGAGAATAGACAGTGAGATATTGTTGGCTGTCAATGCTACGAGCAAAGGCAGTGGTGCAGCATTACCAAAAAAGTTTCCACTCAAGTACTCTTATGTAATTGATGCGAACAACGTTCCTTTTACTCTAATCCCTGGAGTGGGGGATAGGGTAATTCCAAACATGGAACGTAGAGCAGCTTTGATTTATGAAGCACATCTGGGGGAGGGTCTGTCACATCAAGGGATCTCTAAAACAATATTGACACTAAAAGAGATGTACTGGTGGCCTGGAATGAATACACAGATTCACATCTTCATCAATGACTGCATAGACTGTAAGGTACAGCGTGATGCAGAACGCCACCAGACACCATGCTACGAAGTAGCCTGCTCAGTACAGACACCATTGTTAGATAGCATTAGACTATCTACGCGCAGGCGTCCTTTTGGACAAATGCAATCCCACAAATACTAAGTCAAGGTTCCTATGGATATGGCCTCAGCGCTCGGCTGACGCTCGAACTGTTATAAAAGATTTGCGAGTCTTTATCGCCACATATGCAATAGGCACGCTACATTCTGACCAGGGCCCTGCGTTTAGCTCTCGGGCTTACAAAGAAGCCATGGCCAGTTTGGGCGTTGCATTGCGGTACTCCTCTCCGTTTCATCCTGAGGGAAATTCTGTTGTGGAAAGGAAAAACCGGGACATAAAGCAGTCTATAACAGCTAGAGTATTAGGTTCGGGTGATGGGTGGGTCAAACATCTTTATGGGGTCCAATGCTCATTAAATAATTTGCCAAGAAGTTCTCTAGGGGGTCACTCCATATGAGGTCCTATTTGGGACAAAAATGTGGGTTCCTGATCTCGAATGTAAAGGCACAGTGGTGGAAAATAAACCCTTTGATATCAAAGATCGTTTGGCTGTTTTACAGGATCTAAATGAACTAAGATCAAAACAAAGCAACGTGTTCCTGAAGCCAACCACCACTGGGGAAAAACCGGCAGTCCCAGCAAGGCCTGTCTGGATCCCAAAAGTTGGGGATCTAGTCAGAGAGAAAATTGCGGACAAGAAGGAATTTGGACCTTCTTTTAGACAACCAGTACCTGTCCAAGCCGTACATGGAACAAGAACGGTACTTCTGCCTTCCCATGCTGGAAAAAAGGAGAAAAGATTTGTGTCAATCGACCTCATCAAACCACAGTATGTGGCCATTACTAAATAATAAGCCTCGTGGACTCCGACCTAGTAGCAGACGCACTCCTCTCGCTACTATCCAAGAGGTTCAGACTGAAAGACTAATACCCATCGAGAATTCAGCAGTAACAGATGAAGGACTAAGCAACAATGCTATGGAACTCATCCCTCTTGAAACTCAAGTAACAGTTCATCCAAATACACCTGTCTACACCAATGTAACAAGTGATCAACTGGTTCCAGCGATTTCGACAAATCCTGATGCAATTCCAACAATTGACAGAACTGCTTCTGGCTATTTCATTAACTTTGATACGTTTTCTGAGGATCTGAGTGAGCCTGAAACGACGCCAGCATCAAATACTTTTAAACAGCAAGTACAAGACTTTTTTCATTTTCTGAAAAAGACTTATCTGGTTTCACCATGGATTGAACTATGGACTATTTCTGGAATATTTTTCTTTCTGCTTTGGCTAGCTTTTGTTATGACTATCAGCGTGCTTATAAATGGCAGATACATCCATTTGGACATTGAAAGTAAAAATGTGAACTTACTTTTAAAACCACACAAATCATCCCATCGTGAAGCAAGAGACTTGTCAGCAGTGAACATCACAGCCGTTCCTATACAGGATGGTATAGTGTGGGACAAGACAGATTTCGATATCTTCGGACCTACGGAACTTTTGAACATTCCACATTTATTTCAAATTTCACTAAGTGATTTTATTTCATCCAGTACCTATTCTGATGATTGGGACTTTGAAACTGTAAATGATATGATGTTTGATCTAGAAAGGTCTGCTGCATTTTCTAATAATGACTATTTAGAGGGTTCATCAGACTATGAACAGCCGTACTGCTATAACCACTATGGTCATCATTTCTTGCATAAATCTGCAACACCTAGAAATGTGTTTATGTTTAACCAATGGGAGCATTGTCCTACACCACCAAAAGGTAGTTCAAAAACATTTGCTAAAAAGTTTCCATATTTTTCAGGATACAATACATCTGATCCAGAAACATTTTACTATAAAAATGTAAACAAAACAGGACAGAAAAACAGATTTACTCTGCAGCATTTATTGCCCAACTGTCTAGACATGGTTTCGACTTATGGAAAGACACAATAGACACAAAATCTGTCTGGGGTTCTAAAGATTGGCAAGTGCAGGGGATAGAAGCTTTGTTTAGAGCATGTATCATCCCTCAGCAAATAATGTTTTTGAATGAAACTGTGCAGCAAACGTCTTGCCTTGGTTTAGCCAAGATCAAAGACATGAAAACACCTTCTGTACCAACACCTGCCACTAATAACAATGCACAGGCAGCGGTTACAGTTGACACAATACTACAAATCAACAGAACAAATCCTGATTGGAGAAAATGGTTGATC
This sequence comes from Calotriton arnoldi, assembly GCA_963921515.1. Taxonomy (NCBI): domain Eukaryota; kingdom Metazoa; phylum Chordata; class Amphibia; order Caudata; family Salamandridae; genus Calotriton; species Calotriton arnoldi. The sequence continues at coordinate 241,643 of CAWUFW010016881.1, forward strand.
TGGCCCACAGACACAAACATCTGTCAAGGAAAGATTCCTGAATAAAACACAGGGCTTTACTATTCATAGGCCAGACCCACGATACGTCCAAAGACAACATCCGGAGGTAGTAACAACATACAGTGTAGGGAAATTGTGCCTCGACTGGCTACAAAAATATACACTTAAGGATGTGAAACAACACTTATCTTTACTTAAAGAAGACACAGACCTTAGGGAATTCTTGCTTGGACCAAGAAAACCGCGTCAAAAACATTTCATATATGCCGGCATTTATGCTGCTTATAATAAAATATGGAAGGTTTCACAGGCAGAGGCCGCAGAACGAATACGTGAACTTGATCGTATTAACTTAGAGAAAACTCTCTCTGTGGTCGACAATGGGTTAACAACTATGTCATCCAGAATTTATTCATTGGACAACATTGTATACTCTGCTATTGACATACTGGAACAAGATTTAGCCATGTTACAACAAGGCCAATCTCAGTTACGTTCTATTATGTTATTAAGCTGGACGCTGCAATCTTTGCGTGCGGGCTATGTGCCTTGGCGTTTTATCAACACGTCGGCTCTGTTTGCAGAATACAATCTGACTGATAAACAGATTGAACTGGCACAAAGGGGAGCAAAGTATACAGTGCTAAGCATTGAAAAACTGGAAAAATTACCATTCACAGTGGCAGAAAAACCAGCTACAGAATGGCTTATTCATGGCAAAATCACTCTGCCTGTCACTACTTTTCAATTTCAGTATTGCCTAAAACAAATGCAAGCGGGCAAATATGAAAGGTTGGGTAAAGAATACATTAAGACATCCTGGAATTTACCTTACACATACAGATGTTGGAGAGGGGATCGTGAAGTGTTTCTAAGCGGTACACACTGTGACAATGCACTAAGCGGTTCACTCTTATGTCAGGACATTTCTTTACACGGGGCTTGGTAATGGTTCTGTGGCAAATTTGTCCTGCCACCAGCAGGGTACACCAGCTACTGTGATTAATCCTACGTTTGGCCAACTTTCTAACAGGAGTTACCTCATGTTGAATGATCAGAGTTGCTGTGGCATGTTGCCAGGCATACCATATCTAGTAACGGTGGACTCCAGGGTCACTTGCTGTATGCAAGTATTGTTCCCCCCAATAGACACAGTCAGGGAGTCGCCTTTATGGCCTTCATTGAATGTTTCTTTTATACGATTTGATACTTTAAGCAGAATGAAAGCCATGCTTATACAACAAACAGTGCCTTTGACCTCGGCCAAAGAAATCTATGATTTACAAGTTGCAAGGACTTCGGCTGAGATACAGGCTTTAATTCGTACAAACTGCCCTATACATTTCGTAGAAATGATGGGACGTATCTTTAACATGTCTGATACAAGCGGAATTGTACATGTATTTAAGACCATCTGTTCAGGACTATTAGCACCTTTCCAGGCAGTCCTCGGAATCATCCCAAACTTCGCACATTCGGTGTTTGGTGGTGTGCCATTAATTCTAGCACTTGTTGCAGGAATCCTATTTCTATTCCTACTACTACGCTATGGCAAGGCTATTCACCAACATCACTCCGAGCGATGTGGAGAAAGCTCTCCTTGAACGGAAATGCCGTGAGCGCATAGTACAGCTTTTGGGCATGCCTCGTCTACGGGAACTTAATACAACATGGTTCCTGTCATTCAGACCAATCTGGCAAGATTGCATCTTACCTGTTCTACGCTGCCTGCTTTGCGGTGAAGAATGCGTGCTAGACACCTGTCTAACACTCCCATCAGTCATGCCAACGGATATCGATACTCTGCTGGACCCGATAACGGCCCATGCTCTGTGTTATCCCCAGAGGCTACCAATCCTGATGACGGCATTCATTGAGATCTCACAGACGCTTCCTGCAGCTGCTGAGGTACGAGATGGATCAACAGGCACACAGGTAACAACGAACGCGAACATTGCTGTGGCATCTTCTGCTGAATGCGATGTTTCTCATCTCTGTGCAATTAACCTTCTGAACGAGGTGTTCCAAATGTCACCAACTTCGGTAGACGATATTTTGGCTACGGAAATAGATGATTTCATGTTTACGCCAGACCCATACACTGACTTTGATTCGGCTCACAGTGTACCAGGGAAGCAATGAGATTTGGCCTTCATATTTTCAAAACTTGGAACTTTTCCCAGAATTGAACTTTTCTTTTTTTTAATTTTTACTTTTTGAAAATACATGGCAATGCAATCTGCTTACAGTAGAACTATTCTTATAAAACGGACTTCTTTGAATACTTCCAGGGACACATTGTCACCTTACTTGTCTAACATTTCATTTAATACCATGATATACAATGGCTTTGATTTTTGAAAAACTTACCAACCATTTTTCATATGTAAATATTTCTGTTTATTCATTCATGTTGCATTTATTTACAATATATGCTTAGAATGAAAATATGCTTTAAAATGTACAGTACCTATTGCATTCAACAGTTTATTTTTAAACTTCTTTTAATATGCTTTTAGAAATGTTTTTAGCAACATGTGGTACTCAGCTTAATGTTTAGCATTTCATGTTTAGCATTTAGTATTATCGTTCATTCGAAAGTGGAGTGGGTGTTGTATTCCGCTTTAGGTGTCCGTATATAGGTTTTCCTGAAACATGTCCTTATATAGGCACACTTTGCATTGCCCTTATATAGGCATAGATTCCCAGTCCTTATTTAGGCATTAGCCGTGGACTCCAAATACAGGCATGGTCACCGACATCCGTCCACCCTAACGTCACAACGAGTTCTTAGAAACCAGACCTCTTGGGAGTTCCCCTAGCACAGGATTATTGATTTCTCCAAGAACTCATCTATTATGTATGAACCACTATACCTTAAGGGTTCATTCCTGACTTCTTCCTCTGTCCGACTACACGTCAATGCTAACATTCCAAGGCACCTACCAGGAATAAATATACCTTCCCTTGCCCAAGCACGTTAGAGGAGACCTCGACTTCAGAGGAGCCCGTATCCCGGCCTGACGCACTGAGAAGACGCTGTAATTCCTGCTCACAGAAGAATCCAGCTTCCAGTGTTCTGACTCCCTTCGCGGGGTGTTAGAGTTCCAGATCCGGCAAGAGATTCCCACCTCTCTCATTCTCAAGGTATGGAGCTGACTAGAACCTAGAGGGACTCTTGGCATACTAGACTTAACATACTCTTAGTATACCATACAAGAGAATACTCCACTTACTTCTTACCTTTCCCTACACCTAGATTAGGTTAGATACATTGGGGTAGAACTAGCTTAGAGACGCATCGTATGAGTACTCGCATTTTTAGCTCATGTTATTTATGTACGTGAATATATGCTAAAAGATAACGCTAGCGCAGTATTATTTATTTCTACTGCTTACGCTGTACATTATTTATCTTGCATACTGTCTTGTGATCATAACAGCAACCTTTTTATTGAAACGCCCGTCTTCTCTTTCTGTGTAACTCTGTAGTAACTGAGCATGCACGATTGACTGAGTGAAACTGTTATCTATTGTTTCCACGATTCTGAGACGTGTTCCGATTCTAAAGGGAAACAAAGTAGTCATGTTTATGCGGTTGCCAGAAACTACTCCCTTGTTCTCAAGGAGTTTCTAGTGGCCTCTGAGCTAGCTGGCACAAAAGAAATTAAGTCTAATATACTCGATAGGGACATACCGACCTCAGTCCTATGTCAAGCCTATAGGTTATATTATTCCAATGCGCAGAGCCTATTAGGGAAATAGGAACTACACTACATCCCCCCCCCCCCTGCTCCTGGATACCCTCAAGGGTGATAAGCAGTGCTCTCCAAATTGTTTATTGAGAGAAGCAGAAATCCTGATGTCTTGGGCTCTTCACAAATGTGAATGATCCCATTCGTGCCTAGATCTTGCTGCGGCACTGCCTGTCAATGTGAAGTTGTGGCGAACTTGACTCTTTGCACTACAACAACCACCAACAATGCCCCAGCAGTGCAAGATGTGCACTTAAGGGGTACAGCAACAACTCATGATGACCACCAAAGTCCTGCTCTTCACGCTATATCAATGGTCTTCCACCATGCTCTCCCTGTGGCCCCTTCCATTGTGAATGGAACTCTTTGCACTAGACTTTTAAGGTAACTCTTTCATTAGAACTAACCTGGTACCTGTATCCAGCCCACACTCTATTTCTGTTGGCCTGACCTTGTGACTTTCACCCGGTCTCCACAACCAGCAAGCTGCTAGTGGCGCTTTTTGCTTTTAGGTACTGTACTTACCTAAAATCTTTAAAATTGCACGTCTCCATTTGCACTGATTAGATTTTTGCCATTTTGGTGTCAAATAATTTATTAACCTTTACTCTATTTTTCTAAATTGGTGTTGAATTTTCCTTGTGCTGTTTGTTTCAAAGAAATGGGATTTCTTGTTGGCTAGGGCAAGCGCCTAAGCCAGGCAGAAACTACCACTCTAGTCAGTGCAAGGGAGTTACACACTGAAGATAACCCCTGCTCACCCCCTTGGTAGCTAGGCACGAGCAGTCAGGCCTATCCCAGAGGCAATGTGTAAAGCGTTGGCGCAACACACACAGCAGCGCCACACTTTGAGGCATGAGTTCGAATCCCACCGCTGCCACCAATGATAGAAATGAGATTTCTGGTTGGCTAGGGCAAGCACCTAAGCCAGGTGGAAACCACTACTCTAGTCAGGGCAAGGGAGTTACACACTGAAGATAACCCCTGCTCACCCCCTTGGTAGCTTGGCACAAGCAGTCAGGCCTATCCCACAGGCAATGTGTAAAGCGTTTGCGCAACACACACACAGCAGAGACACACTAGGCACACCACAAAAGAAACTCCACACAAGGTTATATAAAAATAGCCTTTGTATTACTCATAAAACACCTTAGAGCATAATCGTACATATACACTGTGCCACCTAGCACTAGGTATCACTTTACAGGGGATTATATACACTGACATCATCATCACCACTCACAGGTAGCGAAAAGAGCCAGTAACTACTGGTAGACACTGTACGTAGCATAAACACAGGATGCATAAATCATGGGGTATGAGCATCATCACAGTAGCATAAAACATTGCGCATACAGAGATTAGGCATACATTCTAGGTAGCAACAGTGCAACATTTCTACAACACATTATTCCCCTCATGGACATAACCATAACTGCCCAGTATGCCACCACTGGTCCTCCGTGCACCTTAGTACACACTTATCCGGGTGCAGTCTTGGCCGTGTAACCCCAAGGCCTAATCACATTAGGCCCATAATTGCAGTAGTCAGGGCTTGCCTAGAAGGCAGATTGCGCAAAACATAATCAGCAGTAGGGTACTTTAAAACACCTATCGAAGGGTATATCTCATAAACACATCCTGCCACCAGGTTAGCACATTTCCAAGTGGGGGCCCCGTCGTGGGCTCGTCCCGCAATGCCCCATTAGGACAATTATTGCTCCGACATTAGGAAGCGTGCAGCTGCCCGCGACCATGTGGTGCAGCTGCATTTATGGGGACAAATGTAGGGATAACCTCAGTGCTCCCTCCGCACCCAAGTGAGGTTTGCTGATGGCCCCTAAAGCGACTGCCCACTACCCGGCGGGGCAGCTGACTTTGCACAGAAAATGGGGACAGTGATTCCCCTCCAGCTGGCTCTTTCCGAAGTGCCAAGGGAGGCAGGGACACTCACCCACTGGCCTTGGGCGCTGCCGGCTCCTTCCACGCGATGAGGCACGGAGCAAAGTCTCCGCTTCATCACTCCCTCATCGCTCTTTCTTTCTGCGGTGGTGGGCCCCGCCCACAGTCAGGCTCAACCTTTGCCTGGCTTCCGGTGGCTGTCACTGGCTGCTTCCACTCACGGCCTTGGCCTCCCCCACAATCAGGCCAAAACGCTGCCCGTCTTTCCTTCTCTCCTCGTGAGAGACAGTCTCCGCCGGTCCGAGTAGACACAGGCCACCTTTGCCGTGCTTTTCTCCTCCGTTGCGGTCAGGAGCGCCCGCCCACAACCAGGCTACAGCCTCTACCTGGCTTCCTGGGAGTTGATGGGCAACGCTGGGGAACTCCTTCCAGCCACGCCTCTACCCGTCTGAGGCAGCGACAGCCTGCAAGGCTCTGGTTCTCCTGCCGGCCCCGCCCACAACCAGGCACCGTCACGCCTGACTTCCTCCTGCTTCCATGGAATACGGAGCGAGGTCTCCGCAATTTCTTGGCCCTATCAGCAGCATCTGAAGCTGCGGGCAGGATCCGATAAAGAGTAGAGCGCGCACCCTGCGCTTGCACTGTGGCCACAGGTCAAAAAGAAATCGAAGCACTCAGCATGTGCTCCTGCGGTGGAGCCAGTCACCTTGAATTCAGGCTGAAAGGTAAAACGCTTCTCCTGCGCTGAGCACCAGAGTCACAAGGGGCAGAGCTGGGCACAGGAGCAGCAGGCAGGGCCACATGCAGGGACCCTAAGCAGAGGGGCAGTGCCTCCCCAGCAGGTAACAGCCTGGTCCCAGACGGCGGTTCCTCCTGGCAGTCCAGCAGCCTGCTGGCTACCAGTCCCAAGTAAGCCCAACCGCACCAACAGCCCTTACATGGGGTCACAGCCCCAATATTTATATTTCACATGTCTTTTGTTCTTCCCTGGCACAGGGCTTGGGTCCCAGTTCAAACCAGTTCTGGGGGACACTTAACAAGTGCACAACAGTCCCCATTGACAGTGTAGGTCCTGGCCACAGACACACCACAGGGGGGCAGAGCCATCATTGTACAAGGCAGGCACAGACCTATTCAGGGTCAGGGGCTACTCCTCCCACTACTCCAAATGCAGATCAGGCCCATTCAGCCTAGCGCTGACTCACCCAGCCCCTCTGGAGCCACTGCACCTCCCCAGCCCCTGTCACTCCAGAGCCAGCCAGACATGCAATACACAACAGGCAGGCACAAAGACACATAGCACACAGAAATGTCCACTTCTAAAAGTGGCATTTCTAAAATAGTGACAATAAATCTGCGCACACCATTACACAGCATTTATTACCACTATTCCAAACATACCAAACTTGATCACGCTACTCCTCTCAGATCAGGAATTACCACTGAAACACTAATCAGGGAATCCCCTAAGCATTCCTATGAGAGGGCAGCCTTACAGTAGTGAGAAACCAAAATGGTGTTTGTACCTACCTGGACATGCCACACAGTTAAGGCACATGTCCTACCTTTTACCCACATTGCACCCTGCCCATAGGTCTAGCTAGGGCCTACCTTATGGGTGACTGATATGTAGTAAAAGGGGAGTCACGGACGTGGCAACCACTTTATGTGCCACGTCACAGCGGCAGTAAACTGCGCGCGCAGGCCCTGCAATGACAGAGGCCTGAGACAGGTTTGAAAGGCTACTTTGGTGGGTGGCGCAAGCAGCGTTGCAAGCCCACCAGTAGCATTTAATTTACTGGCCCTGGGTATCTGAGATACCACTTTACAAGGGACTGATAGGTAAATTAAAAACGCCAAAAAGGTGTAGACCAATCTTACCACTTTTTGCCATAGAGAGCAGATGCACTTTACACTGGACAGCAGTGATAAAGTGCCCAGAGTCCTAAAACCACCAACACTAGGTCAGAAGAAATACCAGGAGGATGGCAAAAAGTTCAGGGATGACCCTGCAAAAAGGGCCAAGTCCAACACACTTTATCACTGTTTGAAGTGCTACATAAATATTTTGCACATTGCCTCTAAATTAAACCTGACTGCTTTTGTGCCAGACTACTAGAGGGATAAGCACAGGTTAATTTGGGGTTTGCTTGTGTTTGACCCTGACAGAGATTGTGGTTGCTGCTTGAGTAGGGTGTTACCCTCATCAATGGGTAATCCAATTTCCAGCAGAATGGTTTTAGCAAATGTGTTCTTTGCTTTATGTGAAGTTGATGATACTTTTTTTTAACTTTGATGGGTGCCCTGAAAATGCCATCAATACTTACTTGACCTGTTAAACTAAATATGTTGTTTATGTTTTAGTTTGTGCATGTGGAAACATTTATTTGTACAGTACCATTCAACATCTTATGGTGAGGATTTCTGAACATCTTAGAGCTGTAAAAATTAATGATGAGAAATATCTTATCACTGTACACTTGTCTACCTGTGTTGCTAGAAAACCACATTGTGGTTTTAAATTGCATGCAACTGATAATGTATATCACATGGAACACCCTTATGAACATACTTCTTGTAATCACACTGGTGCATCACATAGGACATGTGTCTTGTGGTTTGTGGCCTCCTGGCCTGCCTGGATACGTTGGCATATGCCTGGCTGCCATGATGACTTTTGCGCACGTTACTCTTAGCCGTTGTTCTATCGCCCTCTGCTCCTGCCAAGTTATTCTACAACTATCTGCATTTTCTGTTTCTCACCTTTTCTCCTGTTCCTTTTGGGCTCAGTCTGAACAACAGTTACAAGGTCGAAAAACACGTCCCTGGTTCCTGCTGATATGGCCAGTCCCTCGAACCTAGACATAACACTAGGTACAGCTGCCATGGGGGAATTGGTGGGCATTTATGATTGCGTTTTTCCCTCTTGGAGGGAACTTGAAGAAAACCTTTCCAGAGAGAAGAGCTGTGATGGTCTGCTGATGTAGTCTTTGCATCTAGAGACTGAGGTATGGGGGTTCGCTTGTCAAAGCCCAGAGGTCTTCTATTCATATAATACAATAGCTACTAGCACGGGGAGGGTGGTAAGGTCATTCAGCCCTGTATCCACTGCTTTATGAAATGCTTTCCCCGTTAGTATTCTATGGAGTTGTAACTATGCTGATTATATTATTCTTATGCATTATGCTGATAGTACTGTCATGTGTACTGTATCTTAGAGCACGTATGTTGAAATAAACATTTTAACCAATACTGTGTCTCTTCATACGCCGGTTGTGGACAGGAATGAGTGAGTGACGAAAGGGTGTTCTTGCTACTGCGAGTCCTGGGAGAGAGAGAGATACCGTGTTCTGGGTTGTCTAATCATTGGTACATTGTTGCTAATGGGACGCTAAGGCTAGTTGGGTTGGGGTTTTAGGTGCTAAGGTTTATGTTTGGCTCACCACTATATTCCGAGGTCCTATTATCCTGTGCATAGCTCTGTGTGTGTGCAGAATCCCTATAACATGGCGCGACCAACGAGTGGGCTGCTTATCTGCGAGACGCTTGAGTAGTGCTTGGACTTGTCCACAACACCCCTCGCAGACGCTTCCGGAAGCGTGTGTGACGGTTATACCTCCTATATTGACGTTTTTATAGGTTCTTTCAAGCTTGACGTTGTTAAAAGGTTTCTGAGTTAAAACCCTATTTGTGCTGCCTCATCTTAGATTGTCGACTATTTCTAGCCTACAATGGCTGTTCAAATTGCGGCACATAGCCGCACAGCGCTCCGGGATCACTTAAGGGTGTATGGAGTGCCAGATACGGGAATCGAACTGATCTTTGTGGTACAAGCCGATCCGGCTTTCCACTTTGAGGTGTTCTACTCTTGGGTCACCTTTCCAGCGGTGGATGCGAACGATAATCTGTTCCATGAATATGAACCCACCGTTGTTCCTGCTGCCTATAGACCTTATACTAATTTGAAGTACCGCTCATGGCTTGGCAGCACCGTGTGTGGTTTGATGGCGCCCTCCCACAACCGGTAACAATGGTTCGTTTAGGCCCCTTGTCTATTGACGGGGCCACTTGGCCTGTTTTGGCCGGGTACACCCCACATCCGCGATATATGCAGATACCAGTCGCTGACCTGCGCAATATGTATTCGGCTTTGGTGCGAGTGCATCGCGCTTTAGTGCAATATGTTACAGGCAACATCCAGGGGGCCCCACCTGGAGTTGCGGGCCATCCAGCTGCTGCAGGCGGAGTGACCATAAGTCCCGTCATGGTGAACTCCGTGATGGGCAAACGTCCACAAAATAAGGATGATTTTCCTTTTTGGCTTGCCGAGAAATTTGACCAGCTGGAGGCAGTTTTTCCAAACACAACACCGGTGGATAAACATAGAATTCTTACAATTAGTTTGCCAAAAGACTTAATCCCCAAGTTGACAGCATGCAACAACTGGGGTAGGGTATTCGCAGCAGTTTATTCGAAGTGTTTCGGCACTTCTTCCATGACGGTTCTCCCCTCTGTAATTAAAAAAGTACAGGATGAACATGGCCCTGAAGCGGCTGTGGAATTAGGGATGAGACTGGTGGGAGTGTTTGAAGTAGTAGCTGAGCTGATCCTTGCGAATGTCAAGGGCGATGCAGTGAACTTTCAAGTAGCTAATGCTTTGGTCCCGGAATTGGACAAGCCGCGCGAATTACCGAAAATTATAACCCAAGCTTATAAAACTATTGGCCAAAATAGCCTGGGCAATAAGCCTTTTGCAAAACAGCAAACACAATCGCAACAACAACAACAACAACCTAAAACTCAATCTGAAAAAGATGAGAAACCAGTTTTTACTAAAAAGAGCTGGAGGTTGAAAAAACAGGGTAAGCAACAGAAGAAGCCGGGGTCGCGAGGCGCATCCCCGGCTTCTGTCTCTTCTGAACGCACATATGATTTGCGCGATAGAGCGAGAATGAAATCTCCGGATAGGTTTCAGATCCCTGATACGCGTTCTCCTCGTTCTTCACAGGCACAGACTACTTCACAAGCCAGTGGAGGGGATCGCCAGGATAGAGGAAGGGGTCGAGAGGCTCCCCAGGGACGAGATCAACCTCAACACCAAGTCAGAGGGAAAGCAGAAGACTTTCAACGTTCTCGCCCACAATTTCAGAAGAAGAAAGTTGCCGCTGTAACAGCGAAATAGGCCACAGACGGTGAGAACGAGACTCCTGAATTGGACGTGGGCAGTAACCCTCCTAGACAGCGCAGCGGAAGTTACCATAGTGCGGGAGGCGCTACGTCCTCATATGGAGGCGACAGCAACTGAAACATTCATTACTGTTGAAACAGCAGACACCAGAGTGGCACCCCCTGACAGACTTTTTAATATCGCCATTCAAATTGAAGGTGATATACAGCGTGTAATTAAAGGGATTTTTTGGGAAGATCTGACCTCTTCATACGACATTTTGTTAGCGGAGGCGGATTGGCCACCCCCATTCGTACTTGCTGCGCGTAAAGGGGAGGAGGTAATCCTTCCGAGCTTTTCTCGACATGTCCCAAAGGACAAAGCGGAGGCTCTTGCAGCTGAGTGGGCTGTGTCCCTGGCTCCTGCGTTATACCGCAACCACGTGGGTTGGGATGAAGATTCTCCCCCCCATGAGATACCTTTACGGTCCCTACTGCAGCCACAACCCCAATATCCCATTAAACGTGAAGCCAAAGGCCCGTTTCTGAAATTCTGACTCAGTTAGAATATCAGGGAGTAATAGAAACATGCGTATCACCCATGAATAATCCCCTTTTCGCGGTTTCTAAACCCGATGGATCGTACCGCCTAGTATTGGATTACCGGCATTTGAACTCTCATTGTCGGACCTTTGCGGTGCAAAATACCCACAGTTCTGCGCTTGTAGACAGTCTTGTTCGTAAAAAGTATAAAACGACACTTGACTTATCCAATGGATTTTACACGCACAACTTAGCCACGGAGTGTAGCCAATGGAGCGCTTTCACCTCCGGTGGTAAACAATTCAAATTAAGGCGACTCCCTATGGGCTACAAAAACAGTCCAGGTGTGTTCGCAGCAAGTGTTGTCTCTTTGTTAGACGGCATAGACCCAGATGCATGTTTGTACGTCGATGATATTTATCTGACAGACGACGAGTTATACCTGCATCTTTCCAGAGTGGACCGCATTATTCTCGAGTTTGCGGTATTAGGTTATAAGTTTAACTTTGCCAAATCACACATTGCTGAATTAACAGTTTTATTTTTGGGCTACGAGCTCAACAATGAAGGTAAGGGCTTAGCCCCCCACTTCTTGGAGAAATGTGCACTTTTGTGCCCTCCAACTACTCTGAAAAAACTTCAGTCTTTGCTGGGTTTCCTGAACTTTGGGCGTACCTATATTCCGGAATACGCCCAGCGTATCAAGCCATTGTATGCCTTGATACAACCAAACTTTTCGAAGTCTTGTTGGCTTCCGGAGCATTCCTCCATTCTGCAATCTTTGCAGACAGACCTTCTTGAGTCTAAATACTTGTTGACGCGTGATAACCACACAAACCTGGTGATCAGAATAATTCCGGGGGCAGTGGGTTTCACGTACTTAACCTTTAACGAAGGTGACACAGTACCGATCGCGTACAAGTCACATCTATACACTTCCGCAGAAATGCGCTTTTCATCTGTGGAGAAAGTTCTGACTGCAGTGCAGATGGCGATTCTAAAGGAACGCGCACTGGCACAGGGAAAGCGCATTCTGGTGGTAACAACATACCCTGCCCTAGAGGCAGTGACAAAGGCGAGTGTCCCGAACTCTAAGGCGTTGCACCCCCGTTGGATTCAATGGGCAACCTCTTTGACGTCTCCGGATGTCACTTTCATCTTTGATTCATCTCTGCAGACTCAGGAGTTTTTACAGTATGAATTCGTTCATCCTCCTCCTCTGTCATTGCTCCCGCTTGAGGATTACGACTGCGTGATCTACACCGATGGTTCGGCACAACCGGCCACGGAGTCCAAGCATGCTTATTCTGCCGCATGTGCTATTGTTGCAGGTACCTTCGTGAACGGAAAGTTCAAATCCACTGTAGTGCACACTCAGGCACTCGGAGACAGTACTGCACAATTGGCCGAGCTGCGCGCATTGGTGCTTGCGCTTGAGTTCGCTACTCCGGATGTGACCACTCTAATTGTATGCGATTCTTACTACTGTGTTCAATCTTACAATGACAATCTGTTCTTTTGGTCACAAAATGACTATAGAGACGCTAAAGGTAGCACAATTAAGCATAAAATGCTTTGGGTTCGGGTGGCAGAATTGAGACAACGTCTGCCACTCACACAGGTGGTACACACCCTTGGCCATCAGCAGGTGAGCGCACACGCTGTTGGTAACGGTTTGGCAGACGAAGCGGCCAAATCAGCAGTAGCCACGTGTTCAGTAGCAGCAGTTACTAGATCCATGTCTAAAATCGATACTGATATTTTGGCAGCTATTGCTGCAACACAGGAAGGTGCTAATTACCCTAGGGGTTTTCCTTCCAAATATTCTTATCAGTTAGGTCCCGAACAGGCTCCCTATGTAACAATACCCAACGTTGGTGATCGGCTTATCCCCAACGCGGACCGCAGACTTTCCTTGATAACGGCAGCACACGAAGGCATGGCTTCGGCTCATGCTGGAGTGTCTGCAACCGTTTCCATCTTGCAGCAGCGGTACTGGTGGCGTGGTTTATATAAAGACACCCGTACTTATGTGCTTTCCTGTGACGTGTGTCAACAGATTAAGCCTTCTACGGTTACACGACCACCACAGACCTCGCTCTATATTTCTAACAGACCCTTTGGGTGTGTTTACTTGGATCACTGCGGTCCATTTTCCTCAGACACTGCCTATAAATATATCTTAGTGGCAGTGGACTCGTGCACACGTTTCATCTGGGTCTGGCCACAACGGAGTGCTGACGCTCGAAATGTCATCAGGGATTTGCGTATCTTTGTGGGAATCTTCGCTTGCGGCACCTTCCATTCTGACCAAGGTACAGCGTTTGCCTCTAAGGCGTACAAGGACGCAATGGGTTCACTGGGGGTACGGGTGAAGTTTTCATCTCCATACAGACCTGAGGGTAATTCAATTGTGGAGCGAATGAACCGTGATTTAAAGCAATCCTTGACAGCTAGAGTCTTAGGTACTGGCAGGAACTGGCTGGCCCACTTGTATACCGTACAACGTGCACTTAATAATCTCCCTAGAAGATCTCTGGGTGGGCGGACCCCTTACGAAATGCTCTTTGGCATACAAATGTTTGTGCCTGACCTTGATGGTCTAGACATGGCGGCGCAATCCGCCATCTTTGATGTAGATAACCATTCTACTATGTTACAGGACTTACAAGAAGCCTGAGACAAACTTGCAATCGCACATTTACCCTCAGCCACAGACCCTGCATTGCAGATTCCGGTTGCCGGCTGGCTTCCGAAGATTGGCGACCTGGTTCGAGAGAAGGTGGAGAACAAGAAAGAATTCGGCCCCTCTTATCGTGCACCGGTTCCAGTCCTGGGTTTGAAGGGAACACGCACAGTCATCTTACCACCGCTTCCTGGTCGCAAGGAGAACAGATACATCTCAGTGGAAAATGTCAAGCTACAACAACTGGCCGATCCTAAATAGTGTTACACCAGCGGTCTCTTGTCCTGCAATTTACCGGACTTGTGTTCGAGGCCCTTCTGCCCGAACGGTCACTGATGTTACAATTGAGATGATTGATTTGCCTGAAAGTATACTCGAACCTCCAGTTACCCCATGCATTGACGAGAACGAGTATACCTATCCTGAAACAGAATCTGTGGCTCACTTACCAACAACGCCACTGAGCCCGACACGCTATTCCTTTGACTCGGATTCCACCACGTCGATTGTCCCGTCCAAGTTCAGTATTTTTGTATCCTGGTTTAGAGACAATTTTTTGATTCCCCCTGGACATACATCTGGTTGGTGCTTTTCTTGATCTTTTTGTTCATGTACATTGGCTTTGTCACAGTGTTTTTTCTACTCATCAATGGTCACTATCTGCCGGAGAGCTCTGCTGTGAACAGTGTTGCTGGAACTTTGGCTCCACATTCCTCATCTCACATCATGAAGCGTGACCAAACATTGGTGAACATTTCAGCTTTTCCAGTTGCTGATGGCATCGTATGGGATGCGGTAAATTTTCAAATTCATGGACCAACAGAAGTTATTAATGTACCGAATGTCCTTCGAGTTTCCATGGGTGATGTAGTAAAAAGTAATATTCATTCTGATGATTGGGATGTGCATGCAGTTGAAGCATTGTTTGCTGATTTGAAATATTATGCTTCATTTAATGCTGAGGATTTGTATATGAATTCTGCGAATTATGCCGATTTATACTGTTACCAGCATTGGGGCAACCATTTTGTCCATAAACCGAGTGCACTACGTAGCCCTGTGACCTACACTCAATGGGAACATTGCCCAAACCCTTTATCGGGTAGCTCCCGGACTCTTAGAAATAAATTTACTTATTTCACTGATTTTAATAGATCAAACCCTGGGTCCTATTATTTCAAATTACCCGCCCCATTCACACAGAAATTCATGTTGACCCACACCAAATTGCTTTATTCGAGTTCATTTTTAAAGGCATTAGCTGTGGGTGGTTATGAATACTGGACGGAAACTGTGGATTTGAAGTCAATCTGGGGCTCCAAGCCTTGGCAGGTGCAAGGCACCGAGGCCTTGCACCGTGCCTGCCTAATCCCAGCCCAAATGGTGTTTTTGAATGCTTCGATCTATCAGACTACGTGTTGGGGTCTGGCTACCACAAAACAAATGAATGCACCATCAATTCCATCCCTGTCTTCCACTCTAAACCACAGCTCGCACTTTAATATGTCCCTTTCGACTTTACAGGTTTTGTTTCAGAACAATTAGTTTAATATTTCTACGCTTGTTCAGTCACCTTGGTTGTCTTGGCCCATATCATCTAACGAGTGCCAACTGAGTTTTCATGACACAGTTTCTGGCTATACTCAGGACAAGCCCGATCCTAGGTTTTCTAACTCCCGTACTGTCACCACCTATTCAGTTGGTAAATTATGTAAACAATGGTTGCAACATTCTTCCCTAGACTCTGTTAAACAACATTTGTCCCTCCTTTCAGGCAATATTGATCTGTCCGACTTTATATTGGGACCTCATGGTCCACGACCGAAGAGGTTCATTTATGAATCTTATAATGAACTCTGGAAGCTATCGCAAATGGAGGCTGCTTCCCGTTTACGGGAAATAGACCAAGCAAATTTGGAAAAGGTGCTTGCTGTTGTTGACAATAGTATTAATACCCTGTCTTCCCGCATTTACACGTTGGAGAATATTGTGTCCTCTGTTGTTGATATTGTACAAGATGATGTTTCTGTGTTGTATCATGGTCAGAATCAATTGCGATCAGTTATGCAATTTGCGTGGACTTTGCAAACACTTAAGTTGGGTAAGGTTCCTTGGCACTTTTTGAACACCACTGCCTTATTTCTGCCTTTTAATTTAACTGACAAACAGCAGTTCATGTCCATGAAAGATGCAGTTTACACTCTGTTACATATCGAGAAAGTGGAGCCCTTACCATTCTCTGTAGCGGAAATAGATTCTGCTGTGTGGCTAGTTCATGGGGTTATCGCATTGCCTTTTTCCTTGTTTGAATTTAGTTCATGCATGAAACATTATCCTGTGGGCCGTTTCCAGCCTTTGGGTAGTGCTTCCTGCATGAACTTTGGTCCCTCCCTTTCATGTATAAATGCCTTAGAGATGACAAGGAAGTTTTTCTCACGGGGGAGTCATGCGATTCAACTGTGGGTCATTCCCTTGTTTGTAAACATATTAAATTGCACGGAGCTTGTAATGTTTCTGCTCCGAATCTTGCTTGTGTGTTAAGGGGCATTCCTGCTCCTGCTATTTCTCCTACCTTTACTTTGCTTACAAATGGTAGCTATTTGCTTTTAAATAACGACAACTGCTGTGGCATGCAGGCCGGCATCCCCTATATTGTTACTGTTTCGCACAGGGCTGTCTGCTGCAAGAATGTGCTTTTTCCTCCCCCTCACGACATCATAGATAATTCTCTTTGGCCTTCCATTCCTACTATGGAGGCGGATTTCAATAAACTGAGCAGAATAAAGGCGCTATTATTGAACGAGGAGGTTATGCTCACTTCCGCCCGGGAGACATTTGTTCTCCAGGTGGCAAGTACCCACAGTGAAATACAGGCCCTTTTGAACACTAACCTCCCACAACATTTCGGTGAATTAATTCACCGTATTTTCAACGCATCTAACACTGTAGGTCTAGTGCATTTTTTTAAAGTGGTGGGGTCCGGCCTAGTGTCCTCTTTCCAAACTATTTTCGGTGTGATACCGGCGTTTATTCATTCTATTTTTTCCAGCGTCTTTGGTGGCTTTCCATTAATCCTTGCTTTGGCGGCTGGTATACTACTGTTGATCTGCTTCCTTCGCAATGGCTGCTCCCCGATGGGCCCTTCTCGACCCCGGACGCTTACAGCTGCTCCGTGAGCGCCTACTATCTGGTTTCGGAGTTCTGCCGTTGGCGACACTGAGTGTGTCCTATACCCTTTCTTTTCGCTTTGCATGTTTCACTTGCGTGCAACCTGTGATGTCTTGCATCCGCTGCCCTTTCACCTGGGCCATGGATTATTGCCTCTCCAATACGTCGTTGTCTGTTCCGGATTTTGTTCGGTTGATGGGTCCCTTAGAGGCCCATGAACGGGACTGTTCCGTTGCAGGCTGTATGACGCGAGCGGCTGCACTGGGAATTTTGGCACAATGGGATATCTGGGCGGCTGCTCAGAATCTCCTACAACGAAGCTATATTGAATATCACGCAAGCTGTCCCGCATTGCTTTTGGAAGCTCCGTCCTCAGAGGAGCATTCCTGCAGCTTTGACCTATTGGACTGGATGGCGTCTACGTTTTCTGACGATTCCAATGATGTCCTCTTGGACGGTATAGCGTTTTTCTGCACTTCCACATTTTTGGATTGATTTGCCGTTCACTGTCCGTGAACTGCATCGCTGACTGTCTTTTTGCTACCTTTCCTCGTTCGTTGTCCTCCATTAGGACTACTTTCACTGTGGTCGCCACTGCTCTGCTCAGGTGTTTGGAACTCTGTCTTCGTCCTTAGTCTTGGCTGATGGACTGTCCAGGGGAGGGTGTCTTGTGGTTTGTGGCCTCCTGGCCTGCCTGGATACGTTGGCATATGCCTGGCTGCCATGATGACTTTTGCGCACGTTACTCTTAGCCGTTGTTCTATCGCCCTCTGCTCCTGCCAAGTTATTCTACAACTATCTGCATTTTCTGTTTCTCACCTTTTCTCCTGTTCCCTTTGGGCTCAGTCTGAACAACAGTTACAAGGTCGAAAAACACGTCCCTGGTTCCTGCTGATATGGCCAGTCCCTCGAACCTAGACATAACACTAGGTACAGCTGCCATGGGGGAATTGGTGGGCATTTATGATTGCGTTTTTCCCTCTTGGAGGGAACTTGAAGAAAACCTTTCCAGAGAGAAGAGCTGTGATGGTCTGCTGATGTAGTCTTTGCATCTAGAGACTGAGGTATGGGGGTTCGCTTGTCAAAGCCCAGAGGTCTTCTATTCATATAATACAATAGCTACTAGCACGGGGAGGCTGGTAAGGTCATTCAGCCCTGTATCCACCGCTTTATGAAATGCTTTCCCCGTTAGTATTCTATGGAGTTGTAACTATGCTGATTATATTATTCTTATGCATTATGCTGATAGTACTGTCACGTGTACTGTATCTTAGAGCACGTATGTTGAAATAAACATTTTAACCAATACTGTGTCTCTTCATACGCCGGTTGTGGACAGGAATGAGTGAGTGACGAAAGGGTGTTCTTGCTACTGCGAGTCCTGGGAGAGAGAGAGATACCGTTTTCTGGGTTGTCTAATCATTGGTACATTGTTGCTAATGGGACGCTAAGGCTAGTTGGGTTGGGGTTTTAGGTGCTAAGGTTTATGTTTGGCTCACCACTATATTCCGAGGTCCTATTATCCTGTGCATAGCTCTGTGTGTGTGCAGAATCCCTATAACACATGTTTCCTCCTCCTTCACAGTACTTTGATTTTTCTTATTATCAAATTAGATGATGTTGACTGCTTACCATGTACTGATTAGTTTTTCTCGATAGGGGAACCCCAATCCCTCCCTTGGTAGTTCGGCTTTTTCTCCTGAGTATCAAGGATTTTGCATGGTGAAAGGTGTTTTTATGAACATTGAGTTGTACAGGATCCATTTTAGGACATCCTTATTTCAAACTCCTCATCCCTACTTCTCATCCCAATTTCTCATCCCTACTTCTCATCCACCACACCTACTTCTCTTCCCATGTTTTCTTCCATCGTTCCTACTTCTCACCCCTACTTGTCACCCATTATCCCTAATTCTCATTACTGTTTCTTATCCATCATCCTTACTTCTCACACCTACTTCTCATCGCTCATCCTTGCATTTCATCAGGCTCACACTTCTCATCCATCAGCCCCACTTCTCATCCATCATCCCTGCTTCTCCTCCCTAATTCTCATCCATCATCCCAACTTCTCATCAATCATCCCTATTTCTCATCCTTCAGTCCTACTTCTCATTTCTCATGCCTGCTTCTTATCCCTACTTCTAATCCATCATCCCTACATCTCTAATATCATCCTTACTTCTCATAAATCATCCCTACTTTTCATCCCTTACCCCTGCTTCTCAACCCTACTTCTCATCCATCATCCCTACTTCTCATCCATAATCCCTACTTCTCATCCGTCATACCTGCTTCTCATCCCTACTTCTCATCCATCATCCCTACTTCTCATCCATCATCTCTACTTCTCTTCCATCACACCTACTTCCCATTCCTCATCCCTGCTTCTCATTCCTACTTCTCATCCATAATCCCTACTTCTCATCCATCACTCCTACTTCTCATCCATCATCCCTAAATCTCACTTCTTCTCCCTACTTGTCATTCTTGCTTCTCATCCCTACTTCTTATCCATTAGCCCTACTTTTCTTCCATCATCATTACTTTTCTTCCATCATCCCTACTTCTCATCCCTTATCCCTGCTTCTCAACCATCACCCCTACTTCTCATCCATCATGTTTACACCTCACCCATCATCCCTACTTCTCATCATTCATCCTTCATCCCTACTTCTCATTCCTCAATCCTCAATCATATCAACAAACTTTCAATGTTGTGAAACACCCCTTCACACTGATTTCTTGGCAATAGCCAATTAGAGTTAAGAGAGAGAGCTGCATTCTATTGGTCTAGCCACTGAAAAAAACAGCCTTTTCATTGCATACGCTAGTTGAGGACAGAGGAGAGTTATTTAAGTAAGTGCTTTTCTGTTTACACAAGCCTCTGTGGAAAGTTCTGAGGGTTTGAGGAAGACAGGGTCCTCCTGCCTGGGCCACAAATCAGCACTTGGAGAGAGGGCTATCCAGTTAATTGGAGAACCTTTTCTGGTTTCAGTTTCATACATAACAACTCTGTCCAGGTCTTGCTTTTCCTGGTTTCCCACAGAACTGGAGCCCAGTTCCTGATATCTGCAAACTGCAAGGAAAGGAAAAAAAGCAGCTCTCATAGGTAAAGGCATCCTCAAGACTAAAACATTTTCTTTGTTACAAATAAAACTGCAACCAGAAAAGGTTCCCAATGAAGGGGATTACCTGGTCTCCATGAGTTGCTTTTAAACATTTTCTAGGGATGAAGGATGAGAAGTAAGGATGATGAATGAGAAGTAAGGATGAAAAGCAGGGATGAGGAATGAGAAGTAGGAATGATGGATGAGAAGTACTGAAGACGGATGAGAACTAGGAATGGTGGATGAGCAGTAGGGATGAGAAGCAGGAATGAGGATGAGAAGTAGGAATGATTGAAGAGAAGTAGGGATGATGGATGAGAAGTAGGGATGAGAAACAGGTAAGAGGGATGAGAGGTAGGGATGAGAAGTTGGGATGATGGATAAGAAGCAGGGATGAGAAATAGGGATAATTGATGAGAAGTTGGAATGAGAAGTAGGAATGGTGCAAGAGAACTAGGGAAGAGAAGTAGGGGTGATGGATGAGAAATAAGGATGATGAAAGAGAAATAGGGATGAGAAATAGGGATGGGGAGTGAGGAATGAGCATGTCCTAAAATGGATGCTGCAGAGTTGTATTGTGGATGGAGATACATTTCTCCTTAAATTTGTTCTTGAACACATTTTTTGTTTTTTTAGGTTGAGGTTGGTGTGACTCAAGACGTTCCTCTTTATTTTTGTTTTTATTCTTTAATTATCCTCATATAGGTGTTTATTATCCACATCCCATTATCTGTATTCCTTTTATTGTAATGAGGACCACACACTGTTTTGAATGATGAGAACTACACAAAGGTACCAAGATGACACAGTTCGGGGTATCTATTATCCGCATCCACTTATGTGTAGTCCTTTATTGAGTAATGTGGACTACACACTGTTTTGAAAAATGGGAAATACACATGGGAACCAAGATGGCTCCGACCATAAACGCTGCTTGTCCAGGCTTTGGGATGACAGTCCTTCTTCTATGTTGTCTATTTATACTTGGATCCAAGATGGCACCGGTGCAGCACACCGTGTACTCAAGGCTCTACTGTTATAGTTTCTGGATAACTGGAGTGGGATGACATTAAGGGCTTGATTTAGATCTTAGCAGATGGGTTACTCAGTCACAACGGTGACTGATATCCTGTTCGCCAAAATATAAATCCCATTATATCCTATGGGATTTATATTTCGGGGGACGGGATATCCATCACCATTGTGATGGAGTAACCCATCCGCCAAGATCTAAACCAGGCCCTAAGTGTTTTGTGACTTGATTCTTTACATTTTCTTACTTTCTCTGATGGCGTTATTTAGCACAAGATAAGTGACTTATTTGTGATTTTTTTTTATGCACCTCTTCCATACATCCTTAATATCATTTTGAGATGTGCCCTTACATCAGTTAGGTTAATCCTATTTTGTGAAAATTTTAGCAAACCAGTCAGAAGTGTGGTTCTGTTAAAATATTTGTGTAATAGTTGGCTACAGTGGATGATATGTAGCCTCGGTCATAATATTAGCTATTATTGATCACTACTCTTTTGTGAAGCACTAAACCATTTTGAAATGCAGTTATCTATCAACTTGGATTAGGCATGCTATACGATATTAACTTGTTCTCTGTGATGTTTTACTATCTTTAACTACCTCAAAGAATGGGTTTGTTTCATATTTCTTCAATTTGGTCATGTGCCATGTAATTACGATGTAAGAGAAAGTGAAGACAAAGTTTAGGCAAACTGATTTTGTAGTGCCTAGAAGAGTTTGTTCTATGCAGAATGTGGTACCTTTGTTGTTACCCTGTATCAGTTGTTTTTGTTCAGTTTTGATCTTGTTCTTTTTACAGATTCACTATATAGATCTTACCACAGATTGTTATTGATTAAGGATTGAGTCATTTTGTTATGGTGAGCATTGTACTTTGTTTTAGTCACTTGGGAACCTGTAACACTTTTGTTCTATAAGGTTCTTTTCAAGGATCCCATTCTTCTGTATGGCATTTGAATATTGATATTTATGACACGGGTGGAATTTAAGGATGCAGGGATCTCGTTTTCATTGTATTTCTATTTCATTGCATGAGTAACTCACACCGAGAGTTGTGTCAACACTTGTTCTGCATTTAAGCTCCTGAACTAGTTTATTTTTATGAGATTTAAGTATGGAAATAACCTTCAACATATTTTGTAATTTGAATTATTATTTTTGCTAATGGATGTGTTGAATAATTTCTAGTTTCGAAAAAGTTTGTGAGAGATGAACCACGTGCTGGCTAGTGCAAGAATTAAAGAAACTAACAAGTACTAATGAGACATTTTTGTGGATTTTATGCTTTAAGGCATTTAAGGGTTTATTGCATTTGAATCTGGAACATTCCTACTGAAGAGTGAATGATGTCCGCTCTTCCCTCTAGTAGCACCAGATGATTATTTGGAAGTATTAGGACGGCTTGCGGGGGGGCATGGCTTGCCAGCCAAGATGTCTACAGCACTCTAACCCAGTTCCCGTGGTGATCCGCGGCCATCCTCACCTGACATCGACTGCCGACATCTCTCTCCGTGGTGCAGGATGCCCAGGTGAGGAGGGGAGCCCGATTTGACCCGTGCGGCCAATCCCAAATGCACTCTCTGCATTGGGCTTTGACCCGCTGCATACCACGCTCAAGATGGTGGCCGCGCCTTAGACCCTGTGCAGCTATGAAACACCAAACCCCAGGCAGCCCAAGCTGCATGGGTCTTACACTCCACTCACCAACCCTCCGTAGTAGCTGTCGGAGGACATTTTGCCTGGTGGCAGTGGTGCATGATGGCAGTGAGCTGGCCTACCGCCATGGGCCTGTTCTTCCTGGCTCCTGGACTTGGCGGCCACAGGCACAGCCTGACCTTAACTGATTTGATGGTGAACGAGGGACCACCGCACCCACAACAGCCACAACACACCATCCTGAAGATGAGGCGCCTCCCTCATGCCAACGAATGTGCAACGGTGAGCCACTGATAACTGCTAGTGGATGGGGGGGCTGGCATCCATGTTCCTTGTGGCCCTAATTGGGTCATCCTTGGTGGCACGATATATTCCCAGACAGAGTGGAAACAACAGGTGGCCATGACGACCTGTCTGCATGGTACACTTTCGAAACTCAGGGGCGAACACTTTCATGTGCCTGTTAAGTGGCCCCCCAGATCTGGAGGTGCTGATGACTGCATTGAAGGCACCTGCCCTTTGAGATGACACCTTGTGGGGGCCCTCCCAGCCCTGCGCATGGACTCACCCCATGGGAGATCCCACTTACCTGCCACATAGTAACAACGAAGTCCCTCCCCACCCTGCACAAAGATTCACCTCATAGGAGACCCCACTGACCTGCAGCAACTGGAACCTGCCCATTCAGAAGGGGTCAGTCGAGGGAGGGAAGCCCAGCTTTGTGGCACATCCCGGTTATTCAAACTCTTTACTTGTGGACCTAGGCCGGAGTATGAGTGTCCTCCTAGCGATGGTAGCTGCTTGTGCTGCCCTGGTGGGGCAAGCGGGCAAATAGACTGCAGACTTCGTCTTCTTCTGCTATTCTCTGATGGGCCCCTGGAGATAGGAAGTGACAGCCCCCACTACCGACACCAGAGCAAACTAAAATGGATCAGTATACCAGGCATACTTCTGGTACACGTAGAACTGCCAAGGTGCCGCCTCCAGTGACTGGCCCCTCAACGCAGGTGGACCAGAAGGTCATCCTTAAGGTAATTCAGGACTCCAGAGAAGCGGTTGAGACCAAAGTAGATGTATCCCTATTGCACCAAGATCTCCGCTATGTGGCAGGCTGAGTTACAGAAGCCAAAACCAGAGTCTCTTCTGTGGAAGACAAAGTGGCGACCCTTAAACTCCAAGTCTCCAAGCTGCTCTCTGTGACGACATCCTGGAAGAACGGATCGAAATGCCAAAAAACGTTCACAGAGGGATAACTTGCAATTCATTGGCTTCCCCGATCGTATTGAGATATCCGGCGTAGACAACCTGTTGGAGGAGAGGCTCGGGTCCATGGTCCGCACTGACAAACTCTCTTGATGCTTTGTGGTGGAGAATGCACACCGTTTCTTGGCCAAACGACCACCCTTGGAGGCCCCAGGTCCTGTCATCCTTAACCATTGGGACTGAGATGGCATTCTCTGCGAAGCCAGACAACACCAAGACCCACGCTTTCAAAATACCAAGATCATGGTAATTCTGGATTATACATGTGCAGTCCACCATTGCAGACACACCTTCAAGGACGTCAAACAGAAACTTCAAGATGTTAGCCTCCACTACTTGAGTCCTCTTGGCTGACCAACTAAAAGTGATGTTCAACTCTTTGACCTACTTCTTTGATACCCCGGAGCAGGCTTTGGAGTGGGTGAGGGAGCAGCCAGACTTGCAACACTCATGTGTCTTTGGGGACCCAAGTGGCAGATGTCGCTCTCAACCCTGTGCTTAAACCCTCCCGGAGCAAGAGGCCCTGTTACTGAAGGGCTCGACCTGGCCAGCAGAGGGGACGAGACTCACCGGGTCCCCCGCTCTGAAGCATTGTCATCTGCCACTCCAGACCTGTTCAGTACCCAGGATGACGACCACAAGCCACCTCCATGATGTCTCAAACCTTGTGAATAATCCTGGTGACACCTCACGGAATGTTCTGTGAATGTTGGGCCTTTCGATAAGTACATCTATCTGGGGTGCTGCTGGGGTTGGTGGTGGGGGGAGATTCTTTTGTTTCTGGTAACATGATGCATTGAAATTGCTGTCGGGCACCATTATTTTTCTGCGGTGCAATCAGGGACCTTAGGACGGCCTCAGGCCTTACTTGACTGCTGATATGTTTTGGGTTGGGGCAAAAGATACTTCTGGGATGGAAGTGTGGGGTGGGGAGGAGTTGGAGGGAGTTATTGTTTTAGTTGATTGTTCCATTTTGTTTATAAACACAGCTACCACAGTCCTTGCACACAACACATGCATGCTGCACTCCACTGTTTCTTCCGGCCACTTAGTGGCTAGCTTATACATTATATCCAGGCCGCTCTCTCAAGGGACGACCACTCTGACTAGCCCGCCTATTATCTCCGATGGTTAATATTCTATCATGGAATGTCAATGGTCTACTAGACCGCATTAAATGATCCACCATCCTACAATATGTGAAATGCCTCCACCCAGAAGTATTTATGCTCCAGGAGACCCATTTGTTGGGCACACAATGCTGCTTTCTCTGTTGCTTCAGCTATGATTGTGTGTTTAATTCCAGTGTTACCAGACGCACCCGGTATATGGCTATCCTACTGCACAGGGGATTCTCTCTGGTGGTCTCCGCCTCCCACATCGACACCCAGCGACGCTATGTGGGGATTGAGGCCTGACTTGAGGGCCAGCACTATAATCTTCTCTCGGCCTATATTCCCCAACAGCAGCTTTAACCAAAACTGCAGACGCTGCCCGACCTCCTGCTAGCCCTTGGCCTGGGTACTACACCGATAGGAGGTGACTTTAATGCCATCTCCAATCCTGATTTGGATACCTCCAACCCCCCCCCCCTCCCGGCCAGGCTGTTGCGCCCGTTCCTCCCAGCTCTCTCTCTGGGTGGACTCGATGAGTCTTTGTGATGCGTGGAGGACTTGGCACCCCTCCATGTACGTATACACCCACGCATCCGCAGCACATAAAATATTGTGACGTATCGATCAGATTTGGCTCCCAGCCTCTATCTTTCTTCACATGACACATGCCCAGATCCTTCCTTGTGGCATTTCAGACCAGTCTCCTCTCCTCCTTGAGATTGAGCCTCTCCAAGGGAAACTGTGACCAATGTGGTGTCTTAACACCTGGTACCTAGTGAATTAAGACTGCACAGACTATATTGAGGAAGAGATTAAGTGCTTCTTCACATTAAATTCTGTCTCCACACAAAGGATCCTATTGGGATAAAAAAAAACAGGAACGTACTGATCCCTAGTAATCAAATAATTCACAATTTGTACGTCTGGATATTTGTTTCAGGACAGCAAACAAATTGCCTGTCTCGAGGTTTGGTCCTGTATACTTGGTAGTGACTGTATGTAATAGAGCTGCCGGGAAAGATATATTTTTTGGGGGAAAGAGATATTTTTAGGACAAGAATCCTCACTCACCCGAAGGTGACATGTTTCATCATTGGGTTCCCTCCTCACACCTGGACTGCAAGGTCCATGATGTACGACTCCCCAGCGGGGAGGAGCTTAGGTGTTTTGCAAAGTTGAGCGATGGAAAAGCGGGTTAGTGAGGGGCAGAGTGCAAATAGAGTGTTATGGTGATGGACAAATTATCTCCAGGGGTCCACATAGAGATTATTAAGTGGCCTCCTGCATAGAGTTTAAAAAGAGGAATAGGGATTAATGAATCATATCCCTCTCCGGCGTAAACATGTTTCTGCCCTTTTGTGGTCCCATAAAGGGGTTCCGGGGGATTCGTCAGGACCTCAAAGTTGTAAATTAACTCTGCATAGGTTTGTGATAGTGAATAAATTAGAAATAATGTAAATATACTGTACACAACGTGATAAAAGCGGCCAGGATAGTGATTACCCATATTATTCTTTGGTCACCATCTTTCTGATAGTGATTAAAAAAATAAACAAAAACACAATAAAACTATAATTGTGATTCAATTATCATCATGGTGTACATCCTTCTCCCAAAATTATCTCATATCTTTAAAAGTTAGGTTATGTAGAACTTAACATAGTTTCATTTGATTATCCATGATGAATCATACCTAATGATAAGACAACTGGGGTCACACTAAATTCCGACATGGTGGCTTCCATTATGACACTTTGGACTTCTAGGAAAGCTGCCCTCCAGTGCTTGATCAAGGGCTACATCTGAGGTAAGGAAACAAAGAAGTTGGCGCAGGTGACAAATCTGGAGGCTCAGATCCTCTCCTTGGAATGGTGGACGCACCGCCGGCCATCTGCTGACTTAGCCCATCAATTGACTTTGACAAAATCCCAAGTGAAACAAATCTCCTTAGAGGAGGCCAGACAGTGTTGGAGGGTGTCAACTCAACTTGTGTATGAACATGGAGATACATCTGGCAAACTCCTCCGCTGCCAACCAAAGGAGCAACATCCAGAATCGCACCATCCATTCAAAATGCTGCAGGCTGCCACTGTGAGTGTACCACGGAAGTGCCACAGGTCTTTGTGGACTACTACCGCACGCTCTATGCTGCAATGCCTACCCCCATACAGGAACTTGAATCACCGATGTTAGTGGAGATCCTCTACCTTCGATTCCTTCATTCTTGGCTCACAACCTCGATCAACCAATCACGGCTGAGGAGATTGATGGGTCCCTGTTGAACCTGGCCTTGGGTAAGACACCGGGCCCGGATGGGTTTCCGGTCGAGTTCTATAAGCGCTACTGGTCCCTCCTACTTCCCCATCTTATTGAGCTGTACACAGAGGCTGCAACTGAGGGTCATTTACTCTGCAGCCACCATCGTCATGATACCTAAGGCAGGGCAGCCCTCTGACCAATGCACCTTGTTCAGGCCTATCTCTCTTATCAATGCTATCATCATGGTGTTTGCTATCGGACTGAATTGAGCCCTTCCACATCTGATCAACCCAGCCCAGTGTGGATTCCGGCCAAACAGGGGCACTTGTCACTGTGCCTGCAGAATCCAACTAGCTCTGTCCCAAGCACACTGCCTCACCAGCCCACGGCCTTGCCCCTGATTGATTTTGAGAAGGCATTTGATACTGTTGCATGGACCTTTTTGGAGGCGGTGTTGCAAAGGGTAAGCTTTGGGCCTTTCTTCTGTAAACTTGACAGCTTTCTCTATGCTAGGCCTACCAACCAGGTCCGAGTTAACCATACACTTTCGCCACCCTTTTTGATCCGCAGAGGCAGGCGCCAGGGCTGATCCCGCCCCCCCCCCCTTAACCACGAGTGCATCTTATCAGATGTGACGCTTGGATACAGGGGCGCTTCTGGGGAGGGGTACCGTAGGAGCATACAGCCTGATAAGCGGGAGGCCTTTTACTGTTCCTCGGAGACCCACTATCTTTAGGCCCTTGATGTTTGGAGATTCTCCGCATCTATGTGGGAGTCTGTGCTTTGAATCATTGAAACTAAATCTCTGCTGGTACTGATGGCGAATGACGCAGGTGGAAACTCCTTGTGCCCTGGGATCCCACTGCACTGTCTTTCCTTTCATATTTCCTTTCTCCCAATGCTAGCATGGAGCCTTCACCTGCGGCCCCTCATGACAGGACTAACCGGGGACCTGCAAGCTGTGAAGTCGAGTGCCCTTGAATCCCCTAGGACGAATAGCATTGTTCAAAATAATTTGTCTCCTGCGTCTGCTGCATGCCCTCACAAATTTCCCACATCCGGTTCCCAGGTGATAGTTCCAAACACTGGCATCGAAAATGACCACCTTTCTACAGGTGGTAGGCCGCCACTGAGTGGCCTCTGTTAATACCAGACATTCTCCCTACAATGAATGATGGGGATGGCAGACCTATACAGTTACTACCTGGCCACCCAAATCGTCATCATAAATGATTGGTTTAACCGGGGATGGGATGAATCTGCCTATTGGACAGAACTAAACCTCCTGGGCCACAACATTCTCCTGGGCCTGTTCTATGGAAGACCAATCCCCCAGTCACTCACTGATTGCATCAGAGTGACCTTGCTCTGCTAAAGGGCAACACTTCGCTTCGTCAAATGGGATCGTAAACTCACTGGAATGACCTTTCTGTGGCAGGGGATGTAGTTGTACCACACAATGGGCAATAAGGCTTCGCACAATGGGACAAATATGGATTACCTACCTGGAGGACATCTGGCAAGGGGATGCCCTGATGCCATTTCAGGATATGCAGGATCAATATCGCTTTCTCATACCCAGTTCTATCGCTATCTGCAGCTGCGACACGCCATGTTGGAACACCTACTCACTGGAATGTGCATCCGAAATTTTACCCTCTTGAAGCCAAGATATTGACAGGGAAATTGGGTAAGGGCTCTATTTCTAAAACGTACCGCTCCCTAATTATTAATGCTCTGGACCACTTTACAGACCTACGCTGGAGGTGGGAGAAACAGGTGGGAAACCATGATGATGATAACTGGCGTGAAGCCAGCCTGGCCCCCCGGGAGCTCGCCATCCCTGCTCATCTCCACATGATCCAACTCAATTTGCTACATCTCGTATACCTGACCGCCAAGCGACTACACCAAGCAGGCAAGGCCCCTCAGCCTAGGTGTGCACGATGCAGGGGAACTCTCTCTGGTCCTGGATCACCCAATCACCCTTACTTCCAGGATTGCAGTGCTGGGTCTTCTGGATGAAGATAGGGGAAGGAGGATGGAATGGTCCTTTGTTGGAGTGATCACGTTGGTGACCAAACAAAACATTGCACACAAATGGAAGTCTCTGGTTCCCCCCTTATTAGGGAAGTGGAGGACTGGTGTGCTCACCAGGATAAACCTATGTACGAGGCACGAGGGTGTCCGCGGAAGCATGACAAAATTTGGGGCAGGTGGTGGGAAAATCATGGGCTGGATGTAGGATCCAGGTGTGTGCCATATGATGTTGCATTTACCTCACAGACATGCAGAACTGTTTACTGTGTTTGATGTTTTCTCTTTGAAAATTAATAAAATGTGGTTATTAAAAAAAAGGATGGTTTGTTCTTTGATTAATGAAGAGATTTGCCTGCTTGTTTTCAGTCATCAGAACTAGTGTGTTGTAGTTTACTTTTTATTTATAATGTAACTACTTTTTAAAATAAAAGCACTCATTCCCCCAAATTACCCTACATTCCCCCAAAAATTATAATAAAGAATACAAAAAATCAAACATGATTTTTTAAAAATATTATACAAGCAACACTAATGAATATGCATTTTCAAAATACCAATACCCACCCAACCTCCATGCACACTATTAATAAAAAATACATGCATTCCAGTTTACAATACTAATAATACTAGAACTTGAAGATAAAAAATAAAAATTAGCGTAATGAATACATTATTCAAACATAATCTGTTTATATATATATTTTACTTAAACACTACCCACCTAATTCCCCAATAAAACATATAACTCGAAATTAAAACTTATTATAAAACTTACCACTTCAATAAACATGTAAACAAAAAAAAACAGTTTAAAAAAAATCAATTGCCTTCATTTTGTAAACACTGCTGATTGCAATTGGAACCTAAGTCACCTATAATCACTCTAATTTCATGTTTTAAATTATACTCTGACATCTTCAAATGATTATTCATGGTCTGTCCTACGTTAAGCAGACTTCAGGATCCATTGGCACTTACACAACAGACTCTCCCCTGCAGAGGATTGAAATCAGTCGCACTGGGAAAGGGATTTTCCTAAAACCCACAAGAGCTCCTTGATTTTGATGCAATGAGACGGTATTAAGAATTCCTTAGAACTAGAACGTACTCCCAGACCTCATACAAAAGCTGGAGGTTCCTAATGTCCTAGACTGTGTAGTTTACTTTGTTGGCTTTTTAATCTCCCCTTATGTTCTTGTTTGCCACAACAGCAAAGTGGTTACAGGTAAAATGCCCAACTAATTGTAACTGTTCAAGAGTTGCGGAATCTAGTAAAATAGCCAGTGGTGGCTGCCAATGAGTAGCATGGGGGGGCTAGGAGGGGATAGAAAAATAAATAAAAAGGTTATTTACCTTGCTGCCGGACCGCTGCTTCGTCTCATGTCTGTCCACTTCTGTTCCTGTTCGAAGCAGAAAGCACACACGGGCTCCCCTAGGCCAATCACCACGCTGCAATGCAGCGTGGTCATTGGTCTGAGCGTCGTGGTTCAGCGCTCAGATGGGGACAGGGAGCCTGTGCATGTTCCTCACCAGGCTGTGCATTGCAGCCTGGTAGGGAACATGCAAAGTGTGCATGACTGTTTGGCCGGCCGTCTTGGGCCGGCCAAACCGTCTTGCGCACTTAAGTGCCCCAACCACTCCTCACCTGCTGGCTGTGACAACAGCCAAGCCCCGCCCCACCCCATAAACCTGCCTGACAATGGGAAAATAAAACAATAGTTATAAAGTTATTTATTTATTATTTATGGCTTTTAATTTGTTGCTTGGCTAAATGATGATGCTGAAACTTTTATAGCATGAATGCCAAAATAAATGTATTAAAATGAAATGAAATTAAATAACATAGTGTTATTATCATTTTATTTTTCCTTTTTCCACTTTTCAAAATGCAGTGGGGCAACACTCCTTTTCCTTAGCGAAGGATACGCTGCTGAAAATAGCCTTCCATTTTGACATTTAAACACACTGGGGCCGATTCCGATCTCGGTCGGAGGCGCACCCAATACCATTCGGTCGGGAAAAAAGCCATGCGAAAGCCTGTTTCCCGACCGATCCGTACAGCACACCCAACGAGTAAGTACAATGCGCACAACAGCACAGAATCCGGCCGAGCCGTACTCACCCAAACCAGGTCCTGTTCCCCGACCGAGGCGAATCCGGAAACGCCGAATCGAGTCGCACGGAAGGAAAAATGCAGCTCCGTCCGGCCGAACAAGTACGATGCGCTTTCCGTACGCGCCGAACCCGTCGCTACGCACGGCACGTCAAAGCATCCGGGAGAGGCGCACATAAGCTCCGATTCGCGCCACAACACGATCCACGGCTACGAGACGAACAGGCCAGCGACGAGGACGACGCGAAGCGACGAGGACGACGCGAAGCAACGAGAAGGACGAACGACACGAACCAACCATGAATCCCTTCGTCCCGATCATACCAATATTCTACATTTACTACCGGAACAGGCACGGACGCGTACGGCGCAGAAGGTAAGTCAGACACCAACCACAAAACACATACAACACGTACACTACACATCACACACACACAGTGGGATGCAGAATATACTTACACCAGCAACAGCAGCACCATAGGGGCGGGATGCCCATCACCAATGTTACATATGCACACAGGGGCCTGAATGCGCACACCACCCTCACCCAGGGGGGGCTGGATGCCTACCACCACCCTTAGCCAGGGGGGGCTGGATGCCTACCACTACTACCACCCTCACCCAG
The DNA here is from genome assembly GCA_963921515.1 of Calotriton arnoldi. NCBI lineage: Eukaryota > Metazoa > Chordata > Amphibia > Caudata > Salamandridae > Calotriton > Calotriton arnoldi. Next base: position 274,079 of record CAWUFW010016881.1, read on the forward strand.
GGGGGGCTGGATGCTTACCACTACTACCACCCTCACCCAGGGGGGGCTGGATGCCTAACACTACTACCACCCTCACCCAGGGGGGGCTGGATGCCTACCACTACTACCACCCTCACCCAGGGGGGGCTGGATGCCTACCACCACCCTTAGCCAGGGGGGGCTGGATGCCTACCACTACTACCACCCTCACCCAGCGGGGGCTGGATGCCTACCACTACTACCACCCTCACCCAGGGGGGGCTGGATGCCTACCACTACTACCACCCTTAGCCAGGGGGCTGGATGCCTACCACTACTACCACCCTCACCCAGGGGGGCTGGATGCCTACCACTACTACCACCCTCACCCAGGGGGCTGGATGCCTACCACTACTACCACCCTCACCCAGGGGGCTGGATGCCTACCACCACCCTCACCCAGGGGGGCTGGATGCCTACCACCACCCTTAGCCAGGGGGGCTGGATGCCTACCACTACTACCACCCTCACCCAGGGGGGCTGGATGCCTACCACTACTACCACCCTCACCCAGGGGGGCTGGATGCCTACAACTACTACCACCCTCACCCAGGGGGGCTGGATGCCTACCACCACCCTTAGCCAGGGGGGCTGGATGCCTACCACTACTACCACCCTGAGCAAGGGGGGCTGGATGCCAACCACTACTACCACCCCCACTCATAGGATGGACAATGCATGACACAACCAGCACACCACAACCTAGGGAATGCAAGAAGAAGACATCCCCCCAACACCATGACAAGCGTGTGTAGACTGTGTCAAATGCCTACAACACCGAACATGACTTTGAACATACAATGTGACCCCCTAGCACATGTGCCACACATATATGTGTGTGGCACCCACAATGCAAGCAGGCCATGACCATTGTGGCAATGGGGTCCAAACCCCCATCATCACAGTGAGCAAAATGTAAGTGTGGGGTCCATAGCTGAAGCACATTTTCAACATTGTGGCAATGGGGTCTAAACCCCCATCACCACAGTGACCAAAAGGTAAGTGTGGGGTCCATAGCTGAAGCACATTTTGAACATTGTGGCAATGGGGTCCAAACCCCCATCACCACAGTGACCAAAAGGTAAGTGTGGGGTCCATAGCTGAAGCACATTTTGAACATTGTGGGAATGGGGTCCAAACCCCCATCATCACAGTGACCAAAAGGTAAGTGTTGACAAAGAAAGAGGTGCAACTGCCAAACTGCATGGATGATTCCTGGTCACAGAACAAAAAACACATCAGTGGCAAAGTAGTGTATGTGTCCCATTGCAACATAAATTGGGTGAGCCAAATACTGCAGTGCAAATAAGACATACCTTTGGCCATGTGCAGACAAACAACACCCATGGGGGCTGACACCGTCAACATTCATCAATGACACAATGACAGAAGTGACCATCAGAATGCAGACCCACATATTTGCACCAATGGGCACACAAATGCAGATACCCTGTGGAGACTGCAGATGTGAGGTGAACAGATACCATACCATGGCAGCAATGGGACACACAAACCATGATCATTGTGCTGACCGATGACCTAGGAGTCCCAGGGACAGCAGGGGAAACCCACAAAACTACATACAGCCAATGGCACACCCAAGATATGCCAATGCAGTGGTGCAGATGCACAAACACAAACAGGCAGACCCACACTGCACATCATACACAACAGGTGAGGGGGGTGCCAGTGTCCCCAGGCAACCACACAACACATGAGGAGACCTGAATACCAATCATACAGATGTGCATACAGTGCCACACAAAGGTAACTCATGGATCCAAATCCCCTATGTGGGCAAGCAGGCATTGTCAGATGAGAGGGAGCACAAATCACACATGTCACACAGGCACGTAGGGACAGCAACTGACACAGCAAGACACAGACACACCACAGCACCACCCCCAGGGCCCCCACAATGTGGTGACCCTGGGCTGCATTACAATCCCACTGTGATGACAAAGCTAAATGTGGTTCACACTGTGAACCACAGTCATGTGTCCTGAGCAACAAACTACCATCACACCTACACAAGCACAAATCAATCAGCATGGCCAGTAAGCCAAGACCAACATGGAGGCAGGGGCCTAGCCGGGCAACAACTCTCATCTGCACACACTCAACACCACACCCCTCGACCTCCAACAATGTGCAGCAGTGAAGTACACATGCACTGGTGACATTGCACATGCACCCATGACTATTCCATGGTGGTGGGTGGGAACGAAGGTGCAGAAACACATCACACATGGCCACCCAACAAGACTCCTGAATGTCTGACACACTGCACACTACGCTGTACATGGACATGACGGCAATACCACACCAACCAATGGGATCCCATCCACAGTCACACACCAATGAAGAAGCCAAGGTCACCCACAAAGAACACACATAGACAACAACCAACATTGCAGCCCGGACCCTGAGGAGTGCCAGCAGTCACACACACAACGTGTCACAATCACTGAAAGATAACACAAACTGGAAATCACATGACAGGGGCAAACAACAAGTGCCAAGGGGAAACCTGACTGTGACCCATCTGCGTCTGCACACAAACTCAGCCCTGACAGCAAACACACCTATGGGTGACACCCTGATGACCAGTAATGTGCCATGCACCCACATCACAGAGAACCCAGGGAGAAGACTTGGGGGAACATAGGTCAACTCAGCTAGCATCACAAACAGGTACAACACTAGGGATCACAGCATGCACAGCTAAACGGAAGTGAACACACAGACATGCACATACAACACACACCTTGGGCGCAGGCAATGTCACAGGAGTACACACTGCCATGAGGGGACTCCACTCCTGTGTGAGGAAAGCTGTGCCATATGTTGCCTCAGTAGGGCCCCATCATGTCAGCTGAGCACTTGGTCACACAATCAACAATTAGCACCAAATGAGGGCTCCCGTAACATCAGCCTGGTCATGGAAGTGCCAACGGAATCATCAGCACAGATCCAACACACTTGTATAGCAATGTTGCACTGACAACACAGATGAGTCCTTCCCCATTGATGCCCAAACCTGCATGTCCAGTGGAGATGGCCACACGGTCAGGGAAGTAGACGAATTGAACAATGGCAGGCACAACAGATGTGCAGGGGTGGAAGCCACAGATGTGAAATAGCTAATCTAAGTAGGAAATCCCATTGCCAAATACTGAACACATGACACCCTCAGATGCTGCTATGGATGACATGGATACACCACAGGATAGGACACATTCCCCCTGGACCACATGGGTTCCTGCCCAGTAACACTTCATTATCATGAGACCAAATATCACCATCACTGCAGCAAGGGCATGGTTAGCATCATCAACAACATGTACATCAGAAGCATAAGCACTAGAGAACAGAAAGTTGCTTTATTCAGCATATGTGTGGAATGAAAACAAAGTCCAGAAAAAACACAAAGGCCAATGGCCAGTCCATTGTAAAAGTCCAAACAGGGTGACAGTGGCAGATGTCACCCTACGCATGCCTGCACAAAACCAGGGACAATCCACTAGGAGGGGCAACCGGGGGTAGGCCAGGCACCGCAGGGACAGGATCAGGGCTCACCATGAGGAAGCAGGGAAGGGGTGGTGGGTGCTGGAGAGCCACTGACAACTGCAGTGGAGGTGTCTGACATGGTGTGTGCCGGCACAACTGGGGGCATGACTCAGATGTTGTGGGTGCCGGCACGACTGCAGTGGACCCTGCAGATGGAGTGGACAGGTCCGCCACTGCAGTGCCCAAGTCAGACAGGGTGGTAGTGGACTCCACTGCAGTGCCTACCACCAGGGGAGGAGAATGGGGAACAGGCAAGGTGGGCTGGACAGAGGGGGAGGACACCCTCACCACATCAGTGGCACAGACAAGCGCAGCGGGGGGTGTGGTGCCGGGAGAGCAAGTGGCAGGGGGAGAAGGCTGGATCCTCTTGGGGATGGTATATCTGTGGGTGGGGGAACCTGGGGCAGGGTGTGGTGGGGGCACCTGTGGAGTGGGGGCCTGAGGGATGGAGGAAGGAGACCTGGTGCTTGAGCTGCAGGGCGGCGGCGGGGTCTTGCTCTTACCACTCCGGGGGACTTGCGGGTGGGGGCCTCAGTCTGTCTGCACCTGAGGGAGGGTGTCCGGGGGCGAGGGGCACTCTGCTCCGTGTGGGGGGCTTCCTCTTCCCCCTGGATGCTGGAGCAGCTGGATCGGAGGGGAAGAGGCCGAGGTCACTGAGGAAGAGGCGCTGGGTCTTTGGGGTTGCAGGTGAGGCAAGGGAGGGTGTTTTGGAGGGAGAGGCAACTGAGGACTGCGCAGTGCCCGTGGATGCGTGTGTGTGTACCAGGGCCCCATCCCCTGTGAGTCTGGTTTCAGACCCCTGACTGTGCGTGCGTGTGCGTTTTGTTTGTGGCGTGTGTGTCTGTGTGCTGGACGTGTGTGTGCTGGTGTGTGCCTGTGCCGGTGTGTGTGTGCTTGGGACGGGTAAGGTGCTGGGGAGTGTGGATGGAGCAGAGGCAGGAGGGGTGAGGGACTGTCTGAGGAGGGACACTGCTGCCGTCAGGGAGGAGTCCATGGACCTATTGCCCCTCTGTAGGTCAGACATGCCCGATGAGATGCCCTCCATGAACGACACCAGCTGAGTCAACAGAGCGGTGTGCGCATGGAGGACACTCAGCATGGCTGTCTGCCCTACATGGAGCTGGCGAAGGAGGTACACAGACTCCTCACTCAGGGCAGCAGGGGACACAGGGGCAGGGGTGCGGTGCCTGGCCCAAAGGAGACACGCTCCCGAACATGGGAGCCTCCACGGACCTGGGGAATGGGAGCTGATGGGAGGGCGGTGGTGGTGCTGGTGGTGGCGGGGACAGCAACACTAGCTGGGGTGTGGTGGCTGCTGACACCCGCCTCCATAAGGGAGTCATCCTCCGAGCTGCTCTGGTCCTCAGCTGAGGTGGATGGTGCTGAGGACTCCTCGGTGTGGCTCCCCTCGCCCTCCGTGCCACTGGGTCCCTCCGACCACTCCTCGGCTGCTGACCCAATCTGGCTCTCTGGCTCCTCCTGGTCCGTGGAGCTGTCCCCTTCCGTGGCTGTTGATGTATCTGCAAACAATGGGGAAACAGACAGACATCAGTCACCTGCACCAAACGCACACACCACTGTGAGCACAGCACATCACAGAGCAAGCCCTGGCATCATTAGTTGTACATTGCTAAAAGTGCCCTAACTGAACAGGAGAAGCCAATTGTCAGTCTGATGCCAAGCATGGCACTCACATCCCACATGGCCTTGCACCCATCTGTCTGGTGTCTGTTGGATTGCAACACCCCAGTGTGGACACATGCACCAACTACACAGTAGTTGGACAGTGCAGAGGACACAGTGTGGCATGTGGACATGCACACATCACAGCTCTTGCCACTGAGTCAGTACAGGTTTCCGGATGAAAGGGATGCCCAGAGTCAAATAGGAAATGCATGTGATGCATACCAGCGACAGACACCATGATGCACCCATGTCCTGATAGCCATCGCCACAATGGTGTGCATGTAGCACATGTCACTCCCCTGCAGGATCACCAATAAGTAGACACATGCCATGGCAGAGGCATGACTGCTAAGTCATACATCACTGTCTCAGTGATGTATGACTTGGCAGCCAGACAACAACACTATGCACTGTGTCACAATAGTAGGTCATGGGGAATGCAAGTCCTGGAGCTGCACAAGTGCACATGTACATCCCCCACACAACACATCATCTTAACCCTCATCTGTCCAGGTCATACCTATTGGACATATGGGAGACCTGTGACACTACCCTCTGAACCTGAGCCCCTCACAATCTGCTGTGAATGGGGAACAGCTGCCTGAACTTCACATTCGCATACCCCAGTCTGCACGGGCAGCTGATCAAACACCTATGTGACACACAAGTATCGTCTCCTATGGTCACATCTCCAGGGGCATGCTGAGCCCCTACCAAGAAACACCCCAGCAGTCCTGGCAACTAATCCACAGCACACTGACACAGAGGCAGACACCTGAGGGGTCAAATCACTGCGCACAATGTGTCAGCTGATACACGGGAGTGGGAGTACAGAGTGCATTGCATGACCTGGAGTAGGCATGACTGTCCTGCTCCACATGAATGAGGGATGAGCCCTGGACAGTGGATAGCTGGCTATGTATGTGTGACACACGTAATCTGCACACTCCTGGGGCCCAAACATTGTTCCCACCCGCTGCATGGGCGTGTGCCACATACCCCAGGCACATGTGGTGGCTCAGCTCAGCAAGTGGACCGCATATCAAAGCAACACGCAGATTACATGTCCGAACACAGGCGTAGTGTGAACAATGGACCCACCCATGATGCCCACAACAGAGTTAGGGAAACAGATGCTGTCCCCCACCTTTAGTGAAGCAAACTGCAAGGACACAGTCCCAAGTGACACAATTCCCTGAATGTAAGGGCCACACCTGGGTATCAGATGAGCAGTGGGCAGTGCACAATAGAGGGACATGGCTCCTGGACAACATGACTGCTGCACTGTGGCAGTTGAACCAGGCCAGAGGAGGGCACACAGCATGTAATACAGAGTTCACAGTGCAGTCTTTGACTCACCCCCTCCTTGCTGCTGTCTGGCCTTCAGCTGCCCATCCAGGTCTGGAAACACCACCGCCAGGATCTGGAGCATGTGGGGGTCAGGGTCCGTGTTCCGCCCCTCCTGCGAGGAGGCAACAGCTTCAGCTGGACCCGTGCAATCCTCCGGGTCCAGCCCCGAAGGTCCTGCCACCTCTTCTGGCAGTTGCGGATCCGGCGCTTGTAGATCCCCACGGACCAGACAGCCCGGACGATGTCCTTCCAGATCTCCTGCTTCCGATGGGCATTAACCTGTCAGGATGACAAAGTGAAAAGACCATTACTACACATGCAACATATCCGTGCATGACACAGTTGTATATACATGTCTCAATCACAGGGGCACATGATGTACACAGGCAGTGCAAAGCTGCCCATGGACAGTTTGCCAGACGTCACTACATGGTATCATTGCATGGGAAGTAAAACCTTGTTCAAATGCACTGTCACTGCACCATACCTGTCCAGTGCATGTCACTACACACTATGGGGGGTGACAACTACTCAGTGAGCCTGCTAGCCAGTGGCGTGCAGACTTTCAGTCTTTCAGTCACCTTGCTAGTCAGACAATATGCACATTCAGAAAGGCAGTGCACAGAACACTCACCTGCTCCCCTGGTGTCCCATACAGCTTGCTGTACTGTGGAAGTAGGCTGTCCAGCAGGGCCTGGTTCTCCTCAAGGCTGAAGGCTGGGGCTCTCTCCACAGTACGTGCCATTGCAGGGTCCAGAGGGGCAGAGACAGCAGCAGTGCAGTGGCAGATGTCGTCCTGGAGCATGTAGTGCAGGCAAGTGAGCTCTCAGGGGAACAGCCAGCAATATATATGTGCTGGAGAGGCAGATACTGTCCCTTGTGTCCAAAGTGATAGGTCCAAGTCGTTTGCATCTTCTGAATCTGGCCAATCCATGGAATAGCAGCACCAAAACACGCCCACAGCATCCTTCAAATCTTCAACTTCATGACATACATGATTTTGCAACATTGTTGTGGGTGACCAACTGAATTTCCAGCAACCGACTCGTTCGAAATTCGAAAACGCGTCCGTTGCCAGGCAAGGCCATTGTCAATGGGTGCGCACCGATCGGTCCATTGCGGTACAACGTGTACAGGGGTACAACGCGTACCCGCACACATTGAATGCAATGGGCCGGCCGGGGGCACCGATCGGTCCATTGCAGTACAACGCATACAGGGGTACAACGCGTACCCGCACACATTGAATGCAATGGGCCGGCCGGGGGCACCGATCGGTCCATTGCAGTTCAACGCGTACAGGGGTACAACGCGTACCCGCACACATTGAATGCAATGGGCCGGCCGGGGGCACCGATCGGTCCTTTGCAGTACAACGCGTACAGGGGTACAACGCGTACAGGGGTACAACGCGTACCCGCACACATTGAATGCAATGGGCCGGCCGGGGGCACCGATCGGTCCATTGCAGTTCAACGCGTACATGGGTACAACGCGTACCCGCACACATTGAATGCAATGGGCAGGCCAGGGGCACCGATCGGTCCATTGCAGTACAACGCGTACAGGGGTACAACGCGTACCCGCACACATTGAATGCAATGGGCCGGCCGGGGGCACCGATCGGTCCATTGCAGTTCAACGCGTACAGGGGTACAACGCGTACCCGCACACATTGAATGCAATGGGCCGGCCGGGGCACCGATCGGTCCATTGCAGTACAACGCGTACAGGGGTACAACGCGTACCCGCACACATTGAATGCAATGGGCCGGCCGGGGCACCGATCGGTCCATTGCAGTTCAACGCGTACAGGGTACAACGCGTACCCGCACACATTGAATGCAATGGGCCGGCCGGGGCACCGATCGGTCCATTGCAGTACAACGCGTACAGGGGTACAACGCGTACCCGCACACATTGAATGCAATGGGCCGGCCGGGGGCACCGATCGGTCCATTGCAGTTCAACGCATACAGGGGTACAATGCGTACACGCACACATTGAATGCAATGGGCCGGCCGGGGGCACCGATCGGTCCATTGCTCTTCAACGCATCACTGTACATGTGACTGGCATATGTCAGCATGCCTGTCTCAGATGGACATATGCCAGCCACAGATAGCTCCCAGGGAGTGAGGGGCACACCTACATCACAACAGCCTGTCCAAACTTTATCATAAGGCATGTAAGGCTGCCTTTCCTATTGTGTGTATGTTGGTGTACATGTTGTCCTGTGGGTGTCACCTGTGGGCAGCCACCCCCAGGCTGTGCACGTGTTCATGGGGACAGGATCCTGGGTGTTACGTGTACATGACCACTGTGATGTGCAACTGTTCATATCTGTGCATGTGCCATGGTCACATTTCACGGTGGTGTATGTGTATGTCATGTCACATACCCCGTGAGTCCCATGTGGGACGGTATGTTTGAGCCAGGGTGTCCCAGTGGCACAATAGTGATGGTCCTCCACAGTCTTTGTGCATGTAGTGTTTACAATGTCTCTGATTTCATGTGCACAATGGGAGACAGTCTCCACATCCACGTTGTGAGTGCATGGACTTTGATGTTGTGCGTGTGTGTGTCACAGACGTCCATGTCTGTCCTGCCGTGGCAAGTGGGACCACTACCTGTGGGGGTCATGGTTGTTTTGCTGTGGTGTATACATGATACTCCATGTAATGCCAGTGTCTATGTGGCAAAACAGGGTCCCTGGGAATGTACCTGTCGTTTAGCTGTGATGCCTGGGGCACATCTGTCCTCACATGTCACTGTGGGGGGTGATTGTGACACGGCAGCAGGAGATGGGAACTGTGACACGGCCTCATGATATCCAATGGGCCAACCTGGGACTAATTGATGCCACTTGTTGGACCGTGTTGACAGATGTTGGCCATGTATGTACCATACATGTCCTTACGGAACTGCACACTTCATGTAGTTGTGCCTCATAATGATGTATGTTGGGATATTGAGTGTGTTCAATGCCGCATATGTGGGGTGACTGACAATCTTGCTTACTTCTCCTCTGCACTGCAGGGCTCCTGCTGTCCATCGACCATTCCCAGACCTGGCAACGATGGTGGAACGGGACAGCATCCGACGGTACCGCTTCACCAGGCAGCTGATTGAGGATTTGGCAGTGCAGTTGTCCCCACATTTGCAGCCTGGCCGGCCGTATCCTACAGCGCTGACCCCCAAGGTGAAGGTGATGGCAGCCCTACACTTCTTTGCCACCGGTACCTTCCAACATACTGTGGCGACTGCTGGTGGGATGTCACAGACCATGTTGAGCCGTGTGCTCCGCGATGTTTTGGCGGCAATGTTGCTATTCCTGAACCGGTACATCTATTTCCTTAGACTGCGACGACTCACTGACGTGAAGAGTGACTTTTATGCCCTGGGGAGGATGCCGCATGTCATTGGCTCCATTGATGGGACACATGTGGCTTTGGTACCACCACAGGCCCAGGAGCAGGCCTACAGGAATCGCAAGCACTACCACTCTGTCAATGCACTGGTGGTGTGTCTTGCAGACATGACCATCACACACGTGTGTGCCCGTTTCCCTGGTTCAGCACACGATGCCTTTGTGATGAGGAGTAGTCGCATCCCCAGGATGATGGCACAGATGCAGAACCAGCGTGCCTGGCTTGTCGGTGTGTACTGACTTTGTGCCATTGTGTGTGATCTGATCTGTAGTATTCCGCCCACTTTTCCAAGTCAGCTAATGTGCACTTGTCTGTCCGTAGGTGACTCGGGATACCCCAACATGCCGTGGTTGCTGACACCCCTCAGGAACCCTGTGACACCAGCCCAGATGCGCTACAATGAGGCACATGGTCGGACCAGGAGAGTGATTGAGCGGACATTTGGTCTCCTGAAGAGCCGCTTCCGCTGCCTGGACAAGACCGGAGGGTCCCTCCCATATGCCCCTGTGAAAGTGTGCAAGATTATCATCGTCTGCTGCATGCTCCACAACCTGGCAGTGCGGAAGGAGTTGCCTCTCATCCAGGATGACAATGACCAACATCCGCCACCTGTGGAGGATCCTGGCCTGGACCACGATGCCAGTGACGATGATGATGATGATGAGGGTGATGTCCGCACACAGCTCATCACCAACTTCTTTAGCTGAATGTGAGTATCCTGAGGTGTCATGTCAATGATATGAGTTGGCATGATATGTGTAGGTGGTGCTCTGGTGCTGTTGGAGTGTGTCCATGGGCTACTTGACTGGATGTGTGTTGCGATGTGTGCTTACAGGTGGGCTGTACTCCCCAACAGTGTTGACATGCTAACTTGGTTCTGGGTGGGTATCTTGTAACATGTATTGTGCATGAGTTTTGCTGTTCTGTCCTGTACTCCATTACTTTTGACTGTGTGTCATTTCTGTCCTTCACAGGGTACTTTCAGATTCGTTTGGTCAACTGTGTCCACCGACGACGTGATTGCACTTCCAGGCTGGTAGCTGTTGTGTCCCTACAGGTGATGTGCGCCACACCCATGGACTTCCTTCCGTCTACAGTTGTTGACTGTGTGCCCGCTGCCAGGTGGGATTACCTTGCATCTGTAGTGGTTACGACATGTTGCAACTGTGTAATAAACCTGTGCTTCACTTTGTGATGTGCGTTGTCTGTGGTCACACATTTGACTGCCATTTGCTTACTGCACCTGTGGGCTACTTGACTACAACTGGGAATGGGTGTGGTGTCTGTGCATTGCACCGTCTTCCCTGGCAACATCAGTGTAGGCAATGAGTCAGATGGCCTAGGTGTGTATGTGTTGTGTAGCCCTGGTGGTGTGTCTCCCTCATATGTGTCACGTTGCCTTTACTCACATGCCTGTGTTGTACTTGCTGTTGCAGTTCGCATACACAGTGTAATTTTGCAGTTCATCATCCCCATAACAGCACCCACGTTGGAATCACAACAGAGGCAAGTATGGTGTATTAGTGTGTTTATTGTGATACATTTGTGTGAATAGTGCATAGGATGGGTAGTGCTGTACATAAATCTTGCAATCCGAAGTTCCTAGGTGAATTGAAAGTCCTGGTAGACAGAATCCCCAGTATCGGGGCCACAGTTGTCTGACACATTGGTCCAACTTGTACTCCCCATGCAATGTGTGGGAGTAGTGTTGCCGTCAACAGGGTGAACAGTCTGTGCACAAAGGTGAACATCCAGAACAGGTTCAGGCTTCCTGGGAGTTGCGCTTGGCCATCGGCCTCTCACTTGCCCCTCTTCGGACGACCCCTCTTCTTGGGGGGGTGGCCCCTCAAGTACAGGCTGCTGCGGTGCAGGGGACTCTCCGCCAGAGTCATCCTCCCTCCCTGTGGCAGTTGCAGTTTGGGCAGCACCAGATGTTGTTGGCACACAGGGAGGTGTGGACTGGTTGCTGTTCATCTGGCGGAGGCATTGTAAAATGTCCCTGTGCACTGCCGTCATCTCATGCAGTGCATCCCACTTGGACTCCACGCGGGACATGTGTGAGTCCACGCGGGACATGTGTGACTCCACGTGGGACATGTGAGAGTCCAAGCGGGCATGATGGGCAGCCTGCTGCTGTTTCATGTCTCTGAGGAGCCCCACTACCTGGCTGAGGTCTCCGGTGCTGGACTGGTACGCATCAGCTATGCGTACCAGTTGTGGGTCATCATGCACACCAGCAACCTCTGCAAGCAGCGACCTCTGTCTCCCACCCTCCCACCACCCCTGCTGACATGTGCAGTGCATGCAGTGGCACGCACAGATGACCCTGGTCCACCTTGGGGGTTGGTGGTGGTGGTGGTGTCCATGGCCCCAGGTTGGTCCAGGGTCCCTGTGCTGGTGTTGCTCCTTGTTCTGTCCATGTCGGCAGGGATGGTATTTGTGGTGACAGTCGTTGGAGGGGTGGGTGCAGGGGATGCAGCTGGTGGTCCTGCTGGTGCTGCAGCTGGTGGTCCTGCTGGTGCTGCATGTAGACTTGCACCGGATGTGCCAGGTTGGTCTTCTTCGTCCGAGGAGGGCAGAGGCTGTACGACGCCAGTGAGCTCCGCATCCTCTTGAGCCTGGGACTGGGACTCCTCAGCGTCTGCTGTTGTGTCCCCATCATCACCTGTTTTTGGGAGACACACACAATGTATGTTATGTTTCTGCAGGCATCAATGGTTGACACACATGACAGTTGTGACTGTGCCTCTGGGTGCGGGCCTGTACATTGCATTGTCCTAAGTCGTCACAGTCAGGGGTTGATATTGGGGTGGCACATTGTCCTGCATTATTTGGGCATTTCTATGTATTTATTGGGGTGTGAACATGGTCTGCATTGGTTGTGTTTGGTTGACAGCCGGCCCTCCTTCCCACCCACCCAGCCAGTCAGTTATCCCACCATGGACTGTGCTTGCATTGCAGGGAGTGGAAGTTGTCTCTCAGGATGTCAGTCAGTGGTGTCCTGCTGTTTGTTGGTGCACAGTTGCCAGCAGGGCCTTGTGCTCCCCACAGCAGTAGCCAGTGTCAGCCATCTTGTGAGTCCTTCTCCACTCCCTGTGATGTGAGCATGGTTCAGGGTGGTGTTGATGGGACAGTTGTGGGGGTGACCAATATCAGTGACTGCCACTCCCATCATGCTATTGCCTCCACCCCCTTCCCAGCATGCCCATGCTTCCTTCCTTTTGACTCTGCTTCCCTGTGGGGTGGGCTGGCTGTGCTGACAGGATAGCTGGGAGTGTTGTCCTGGCAGTTGTTTGGCTAAAAGTCCCAAGAGTGTCCCTGTGCTTCACACAACATAACCCAGGGTGGTGGTTCTTTGTGGGATCTTGTGTTGGGATGGGGGGCATTGCATTCTACCAGGTGGGTTCTGTGGAGTTTGTGTTGGGGGGTGCGTGAGGGGAGGTGCTTGTGACTATGGTCAGTGCTGCAAGTCCTCCTTCCCACCCAGCCAGCCAGATATCCCACCATGGAACGTGCTTGCATTGCAGGGAGTGGAAGTTGTCTCTCAGGATGTCAGTCAGTGGTGTCCTGCTGTTTGTTGGTGCACAGTTGCCAGCAGGGCCTTGTGCTCCCCACAGCAGTAGCCAGTGTCAGCCATCTTGTGAGTCCTTCTCCACTCCCTGTGATGTGAGCATGGTTCAGGGTGGTGTTGATGGGACAGTTGTGGGGGTGACCAATATCAGTGACTACGACTCCCATCATGCTATTGCCTCCACCCCCTTCCCAGCATGCCCATGCTTCCTTCCTTTGACTCTGCTTCCTTGTGGGGTGGGCTGGCTGTGCTGACAGGATGGCTGGGAGTGTTGTCCTGGCAGTTGTTTGGCTAAAAGTCCCAAGAGTGTCCCTGTGCTTCACACAACATAACCCAGGGTGGTGGTTCTTTGTGGGATCTTGTGTTGGGATGGGGGGCATTGCATTCTACCAGGTGGGTTCTGTGGAGTTTGTGTTGGGGGGTGCGTGAGGGGAGGTGCTTGTGACTATGGTCAGTGCTGCAAGTCCTCCTTCCCACCCAGCCAGCCAGATATCCCACCATGGAACGTGCTTGCATTGCAGGGAGTGGAAGTTGTCTCTCAGGATGTCAGTCAGTGGTGTCCTGCTGTTTGTTGGTGCACAGTTGCCAGCAGGGCCTTGTGCTCCCACAGCAGTTGCCAGTGTCAGCCATCTTGTGAGTCCTTCTCCACTCCCTGTGATGTGCGCATGGTTCATGGTGGTGTTGATGGGACAGTTGTGGGGGGCAATATGTGTGACTGCGACTCCCATGATGCTATTGGCTACACTGACTTGGCCAGCATACACAGAA